>JAWPHD010011933.1:30000-79656 GCA_037043455.1 Cyrtodaria siliqua
GCGAGCCTCACATCGAGTTCGACAATGAATCCAGTCTATTTTGTACTATTGATTTTATGAATATTGAGTTCTGCTCAACCCGGGGCTAGAGGGCGTGAGCGGTAGCTAGCATATTTCACTACCGCTCATGAACAATCAAACCGAGACTGCAATATTTCGTATGTGTCGTGCTCGGCCGTTTCCAAAGGTCCATTATCATACTCTTTTTTAAACCATTCCCTATATGTAAATTAAAATATAAATTAGAAAGTTTTACTTGCTAAAATGAAAGATCTCCGGCCATGTTTTGTTTCATGAACATGTTTCATGTTTCATGAACATGCAAATATTACTTATTTTACATACAACTTAGTAGCGGTTTTAAATATATGTTTCTCTCCGGGACTATCAAGAAATGTTCATATGATGTTTAAGAGTTAAATTAATTGATTGATAATATTACAAAAAGGGTGGCCATTCACCGAAGAGGAAATTGAATGTAACAGGTCATTGCGTATGTGGATGTAAAGAGGGCAAATTAAGAACTGCTGAGTCTTTTCTATACTTCCGCACATATAATTGCGAATTAACTATATTGTTAAGAAAACGATGATGGTTCAGAGAACTACACTTAGTACGTAGGTGTGCACGGGTACTTTGTTCACGTCTCTTTCCTAGATGATATTATTTAGGAATTTGAAAAAACGTCCTGAATTAAAAACAACTGAAACTGCATTTCGTGCGTTCATGTGCAATTTATTCCATTCACGATTGATTGACAGAACGAATGAATGTGTTACCGTAGGGCGTTTCTTAGACTATAATTTTAGGTTGTGCTAACCAAAGGAGAATGGTAGAGAGATAGGGCGTAAGCCAAGGGCCATCTTATAAACGAGTACGAAATTATGTTTAAATCTATGTGTCTGGAGTTATTCCTACCCTTCTTCAGTGTAGAGAGTCTGTAGAGATATTAGTTCAGTAGTTCCGATTACATTACTATGCGTGTGACTTCATTTTGTATCCTGTCAAGTTCAAGTTTATCGCAATTGGTGCAATTACCCAAAATGATATCTGCATATTATAAAAGTAGTATAATAAGAAAAGGTACACAACTTCCAAAGATTTCCTACTAAATCGATGTTTAAATCTTCTCATGTGTATTCTAGACCAGGCTTTTTCCTTTGTATACTATACTGACGAGATAAAGAAACGCCTCATTCTAACTCAGTGTACACTATTTTGTTAACCGTAATTAAAAATTAGAAAAGAACAATTCCATTCACGTCCGTCGGCGTTCCACAAGTTGAAACGTGACTCGTCATTAAACACTATGTTCTGCCAACCCTGACCGCGATGGTTGCGAGCCCAAATAAGACGTTGTTGACGATGACGTCGCGTAAGAACTAGACCGCGGTAGGGCCTGCGGCAGATAATTTTCCGTTCTGTAAGCCGATTTTTGACTGTATGTCGACTAACAGGGCGTCCACGGTTACCTACCACTAAACGTGATGTGGATTCAGCCGTCACAAATCTGTCACGCAGATGGCGTTGACGGATGTAATTATCCTGCCGTACTGACGTTACACGCGGTCTACATGAACGTGGCCTATCGGCAAACGTTCCCGTGACTCTGACACGTCGAATGAGACGCAATATTGTCGAACGAGAGACGTTATAACGTCTAGCGACTTGTTCTTGCGTTCGCCCACATTCAAGCATAGCCAAAACTCGGGCCCTCTCTTCGGAATTTAGCCTCGGCATTATCAGAAACTGGATAATTGTCAGAAAATCTCTGAAAATATGGTTGTGTGTCGACTAACACATGTACCAGTGTAAAATTCACTCGATAAAACCACATGGTTGACACGCACGGGCTGCACGAGCAAATCGTGAGCAGGTACATGAATTTAACAATGGGCTGAATAAAATCGTACGAGTTAAGGTTGGTTGGATTTATCGGTCAGAGTACATGTACATATATGACATTGCAACCCAAATTTAAACTTTGTAACGAAATTAACGCCAACTTTCGATGAGGCGTTTCTTTATCTCGTCAGTATATATATGCAAATGCCAACTACAGTCGTTAGAACGATTGACGCCCAGGTGTTTATGGGTACTTACTTCGGTAATATGTTAATTCAATATAATTAGAGAAGGGTGGATAAGATTGAGTCTTTTACGATATACACGCATTCCGTCTTTGAGGATTTAAAGGTAACACTCCACGTGCTTGCCCATTCTGAAATGTTTGCAATAAATTTATTTGACTGCTACAGCAGTGTTATCAATTTCACTAGTATTGTCAATGAGCATATGCAGGTTTGTATCATCTGCAAATAACCTAATATTGGAGTTTATCTCAGAAACGATGTCATTTATAAAAACGAGATAAATTATGGGACCAATAAAATAGTACTGATGGTCCCCCCTGCACAGTGTTCCACATGGATTTAGTTCCTGGAATGACAGGCTTTGTCGCCTCTTAGTCAGGTATCTAGCAAACTCTTAAAGACGAGCATCGAATATGCAAGCCACCTTAGGCTTTAGAAGTAGTTCCAAACACAGTCAAATGCTCTGTTTATGCTATTTTATTTTAGAATGCGATCTATTTAAAGACATTCGAAAAATATATATTAAAAAGTAATTTTGGAATCGACCGAGCACGTTCAAATTAAAGAACTCTTTTTAAAGCAAAAATTAAAAGGAAATTAAAAATTTAAGTGTGCAGATTTTTAAATCATTTCAAAAAAGGAAACCCTAACGATGAAAAGATCCGATGTAATTGTAATCACATGTCTGATGTGTTGTACTGTATTGTGTGTAATTGTAATATATTTCCTTTTTTCATATAATCACATAATCATGTATATTTGTGTGTTGTGCTTTGTCACGATTGAAACCAATTGCAAATATAGCATTCTTGATTGTGTTTGAATTGTCTGTTTATTTGCTTATATGTGCATAACATGGACATCATTATATACTTTACATCAACCATAATATTGATATTTTTCTGTATGTTTAGTCACATTCTCCGTGAAATCTGGAATGGAAATTCTGACATGTTCATGTTCGTTGCAATTTTTTTGTTCTCTAATGAGAAGTTAACTGTATGAGCGTGTTTATTTTTGCATCTGATATGTGTTGATACAGTATGTTCGTATGCTACGGCTGTCATAAATGTATATGTATATATTGTATAATCACATGGTCCTATGGCTTATTGATTTTGAAATACATTGCTTCCTCTGCTTCTATGGGAAATCTTTAATAGATCTTCGTCTCTGAATCTAAAGGTTTCGATTCACTAATTGCTTTTTCATAGGCCACAACGAAGGCTTTTTCGATGAGATAAATAAAACAGCACATACAAAATCAACAACTTGTGTCTTATTTTCAAGGTATATCCAATTCCAATGTGCTAAACATTAAATTCAGAATATTTCCTCTACAAAACTTGCCGTGGGGGCCGCCATATTTGTTTACATTCTACTACCTACCTTGCTGTTCACGTGCTAGGTTTGTAATTGAACTGTTCCAATGCGACTCTGCAAAAACATGTATTTATTGTAAAAGAGATTAAAGCAGAAAAAAACACATATTCTAAAGTATCTCCTTAAGTAATTGCCTAAAATGTAATTTAATGTAAAAGTGTGCATTCACCTTGAAATATGAACTTGTTTGTGGAAATGCCACACGAGCAGTATCTGAATAAGTATATGTAATATGTAAAAACACAATTTAAATAGTTTAAATTAAGTATATAATCTACATCTGGTCCAACTCGTTAATTTCTTTAAGATATCATAAACGAGAGCGGGCATTGTGGGGCAATATTAACCCATTACCTTAAACATTTTTAAAATCATTAAACATTTTAGTAGAGCAATGGATGCAAGTAAATACTGATAATGTAGATTCATTGGAAGCAGCGAACACGTCCAAGGGAATACAGTAGTAGACTCGGCTTTACTGAGCGTTCATGAGAGGTAATGTAAGAAGCAATACCTCTCACGCCCTCCATTACCGGCGTAAGCAGCATATACATATAGTATATCTAAATTCAGTGTATCAGTATGATCTGGCGTTTTTCTATGGTAAAATGTTGTGTATATACCTGAGGTTATAATCATGTAAAATGAATCCTCTATTTTATCATTGTTTGCGCCAAATATGACCTATTTATGTGTCGACGTGCCGTAAAACACCATTCATTTAATATGTATTGGCATTCACACTAGCGTTCGTTTAGTACTGGGTGGCGTCTGTAACAGACGCACCGACTACAAATCAAACAGCGTTATTACTTAATCGAATTTTGAGTATTTAGACCTTTTGTGGAAACCGGTGAATTCATTTTAAGTTTTGAGTTTTCCCAATATGATCTCATTGCGAAAATATTGGAGATTTATGCAAATCGTTTGTTCATAATACGTACGACCACCCCCAGTCGGATAACCATTACGCGCTTCTGCGTTTATACCACAACACGAATACTTTTCGCTCAGGTTCCGCGGGGGCGGTCCAATCAATGCCATGCGCGCTTCTCTGAATTGTATTAGTAACATATTCAATTCAAACAGGCTCTGTTCATTACAACCCCAGTTCGGATTTGCACATTCAAAAACCTCCACTACCCCAACCAACCACCCTACCGAAAAAATGCACACTATGCCATAGCGCTTGTTTTCAAATTGACTTTATTCTACTTCTCAAGTAGCGATAATCGGCGAAATCGCCATAGCTTATTAAAAATAAATGTACCAATAAGATTATATAAACACGATTAATGTTTTTAATAGCAAAACTGTATAATGTTCACAACTATCCATCTCTCCAAATTTAACTCGATCGATAAAAAAACACCCTAAACACCAAATCATCTTCAAGTATAAAATTTGTTTGTTCGTGTGTTTTTGATTGTTTTTCATTTTTAGTCTTTCATTATCGCGTTTCACCTTTTCTAATTGCTTATTATTACTTGTATTTGTCCCCTACCGGTATAACTTGAGTGTGACTGATCTATATGATAACGTCATGAATGTTCGTCATACCGTTCTTCCGTCCAGCATTTGTTTGTGTTGTGAAAATGTCAAAATTATGAAAATGTAGACCAAGAAATCGATTATGGTTTAGATCTACTACTAATTGGGAGAGTTATGGGACTTTTATACTTTCAAGTATATGACATATAGGATATATGGTTTCTGCAATTTTTTAAACCCCTTTACAATATTTAGTCCATAGTTCCTGTGAAATATATCTAGTATCACAATTTATGTCAAGTTTGAGTATGGACTAATTCTAGACAAAAACTATTTTGTAGGAGTTAAGTGCCTTTTTATACTCACACTGTATGTCATGTAAGGTAAATCGTTTTTGCTCCTTTTAACGAAAAGCGTTTAAGGCATTTTAATGTCTGTTTTTGCTTTGAACATGGCTGACCTAAATAAGTTATCGCAACAATTGGTTACAATAATGCAGTTGTGAAACAAGATACTCCAGTATTGCATCGCAATACATGATGTTCCCTACCGGTCAGATGTTTGACAGTAAATGTTTTTTGTTGGACCAGACGAAACAAAAGGCTATGATTTAGACAAATAACAAAGGCATGTTACATTTCACAACCTTAACATGACAAATTTGTGTACATAATCTTCCTTACAAATTTGTAAAGGATATACCACACTTTTATTAATCCAGTAAGATTACAAATATAATACAAGAAGAAATAAAAATACTTAAGCAAATATATTAACATCAATTTCAAGTCAGTTTTTAATATATAACTCTATTTGAAGGGAAGTAACTATCGAATATTTATTGAGTATAAAGATGACGTTTTAAGCTCCCTTATGCAGCTGTATAACCAGCGACTGAATTCTGTTACCATAACAACCACACTTTTGGTCATATCACCAAAATCAAAGTGTGTGTAGAGTCTTCATTTCATATGTTCCTCTACCTATGTACCAAGTTGTATGACAATAATGCTCCTCTACCTATATACCAAGTTGTATGACAATATCTTTTATAGTTTTCAAGTTATTGCATGATCCTATTTTGTGTGCATTTTGTTACTATTTTGTTGCCATAGCAACGGGGTCTACCTCAATTTTGGCCATATTAACAAAATTAAATAACCTGCATAATCTCGTTATGCCCCTCTACCATATGTAAGTTATCACAGGATCCAGTTTTCCGGACGGACTGACGTAGTGTTCTTTTTACAATTATCCAAACAGTTTACAAAATAAATATAATACATCAAGTAATAAAAGTACATACGCAAAAAAGTTAACATTAATTTCATGTCATGTATTAATATATTACTCTATTTGAAGGGACGTAACTATCGAGTATTTATTGAGTATAAAAATGACGCTTTAAGCTCACTTATTCGGCTTATAACTAACGACTGAATTATGTTACCATAACAACCACTATTTTGGCCATATCACCAAATAAAATTGTGTGCAAAATCTCCATATGCTCCTCTACCTATGTACTAAGTTTTATGACAATATATTTTATAGTTTTTAAGTTATAGCATGATCCTATGTTGTGTGCATTTGTTTTACTATTGTGTTGCCATAGCAACCATAGTTTCGGCTATATCAACAAAATTAAATAACGAGCGTAATCTCCTTTTGCCCCTCTATCATATGTAAAAAAATTCACGAAAACATATTTGATTCTTTTTAAGTTATCGCAGGATCCAGTTTTCCGGACGGACTGACGTTATTTTTAACTATTTTGTTGCCATAGCAACCACCATTTTGGCCATATCAACAAAATTAAATAACGTGCATAATCTCGTTATGCCATCTACCATATGTAAACAGTTTCATGAAAGTATCTTTTACACTTTTTGTGATATCGCAGGATCCAGTTTTCCGGACGGATTGACGGACTGACGGGCAGATGGGAGGTAAACCTATAGTCCCTCTGATGACAAACCGGTAGGGGACTAAACAAGAAGTTATTTTACAGTTTTAAGTACAATACTGAATCTAACTGGACTCAATCCCAGCTTCGTCTCGTCCAAACAAGGAGTCTGTCTAAGTGGTACTCGTCCAATAGAAATCAGTATGGTACTCAACACTGTAAAATAACCTCATACTATACATGCTATACACGCAATATATTAATTATTACGCAAGTTTGATAATGTCTTTGAGCTTTTATCTTTGTTATAAATACATTAGTATTACAATCATTTTACCAATTAGTAACATACAACATTAAAACTAGAATATGAAAATGTATGAAAGGAGAAATTTGGAGAAAAAAATAATTTTTGAGAAAAAACAACTGAAATTTGGAGAAAGGAGAAATATGTATAAAGGAGAAAGTTATGTAGGAAAACTAACAAGACGATGTGTGTTAAAAAAGCAAAACAGTCTCAATAAAACCGAGTCTGCTACTTTTCTCTCTTGTTTCTGTGTGTTTGCAGTATTTATTGACATTCACACTAGCGTTTGTTTAGTGCTGTGTGGCGGCCGCAAAAAAGTCGCCCCGACTACAAGTCAGTAGTGTTATTATTTACTGGTCCTTTGGGATAATCAAGCCCATTCTGTGTTGCTTTAAAGTAGAATATCGCTTGAAGCCGGTGCTAGGAGGCGTGAGAGGTATTGCATCTTATAATTACCTGTCATGAACAGACTCAATAAAACCGAGTCTGCTACTTTTCTCTCTTGTTTGTGTTTGTTGCTTCCAAGGGATCACCTTTTCAGTATGTATTTAATCCATCATTATTATATCAATATGTCTTAGTTTCTGCTGACAAAGTCTCAAATAATATTTTTATTGTTTGACGGCTATATTATGTTAATGTTTTAAAAGAGGAACTCGGGAGCACCGACTCGTAAGTTTGATTAACTCAAATGAGAGGGATATTATTCGTGACCATATCGAACATATTTCCAAATTTGGGATCAAACTGGACGAGAAGCAAAATAAACTCCCTACAATTTACTGGATCCCTAAACTACACAAACTGCCTTATAAAGCCCGCTTCATTGCAAACTCCAGCGCATGTACCACAACTAATATCTCCAAACTGTTTACATCTTGCCTCACAACTATTGCGAGAAAGCCTATGAAAACTCTGGTATCAATTTATTATGGTTAATAAAAACTTCTGGCGAGGTTCTTAAGAAACTACGTAATCTACCGCAAGTGTCATCCATCATGATCTACTTATCACCTTTCTACACTTTACACTTCTTTACCGCATAACCTTATAACAGAAAAACTAATAGCTCTTATACCAAAAACTTTCGCCAGGGAACAAACTACTTTTTTCAGCCTGTATCAACACTAGGGCTTTTTTACCAACAGTGGCAGATGCTCGATCCTACTACTCGATTTAGGTGCCTTTCGTACATCACCAGCCGAAATCTATATATGTTGAAGCTTATGAACCATCCCTGTATCATCGACGGGACAAATTAGCCATTCAATATTAAATTAAAATCTAACCCTTCAAACCCAACTTCCGATACTGTTTTTAATCCTAGTTATGAACCCTCTGTTTGATCGAAAACCGAAGGCCATTTGACAAGTTGGTCTTCGTATTAAATCAAAATTGAGAGACACTGAAAATCGACCTAAATTTGATTGCCAAGTACAAAGTACCACAAATTCCACCGTGGACTCGGAAACACCAACATTTTTTTTGATCTTTGTAATAGTAACAAATTCAGTACAGAGCCTACTATATTTCAAAGCACATTTCATGAAATTAAATCGAAATACAATAGCTTTTATCTTATATACACAGATGGTTCTAAAGATGGAGATAGATAAGGTAGCTGCAGCCGTTGTTTTTCACAAACATAGCATATAGAGCCGCCTGCCAGACAAGGCCTGTATCTTTTCAGCTTGCCTTGAACTTGCCTTAAACTAAAGGCAATTTTCAAGAAGATGACGATAACCATTTTGTAATCTTTTCTGATTCCCTTTCATCTCTTAAAAATAGGTAACATGATAACCCAGTTGTGCTTCAACTTTTAAAAAAATAAAATTCTCTTATAGTTTATAATGAAATCTGATGGCTTCCAAGCCATGCAGGAATACTTGGTAATGATAGAGCTGATAGTGCTGCTAAGGCAGCAGTAGATGTACATACATGATCTGATGCCAAATTACCTTATACTGATTTTAAAAGTTGTATTAACACATATATTCGTAACTATTGGCAAGCCGCTTGGGATTTGTCAGTGAACAATAAACTCCGTTCAATTAAACCGTTATTCGGAGAATGGCGTCCTTCTAGTAGACATATGTGTCGAGAAGAAGTTGTTCTAACCCTGTGCAGGATAGGGCATACACATTATACTCATTCATATTTACTCATTCGTATTTATTACATCTTTCATCAGTTTTTGCGCAAAATATAACCTATTTATGTGTTGCCGTGAAACACCATTCATTTATTATACCAGCAGTGATCCCGACGGTTACACTTTATAGACTTGTCAACAAGATTGTGAATATTAGACAACATTTCTTTGAACATACCGTTTATAGGCAAACCGTTAGCATTCATATGGATTCTAACTGTGGACCCCTTCTCGCAGATTTGTTTTTATATTGGTACGAACCTGACTTTATGTTAGGTCTTTCTCCAGATACAAAAGATAAAAAAGCTAATGTTATCGACGCTTTTAATAACAACTTAATTTGGATAATACTTTCTTTTCTTCTATGGTTTCTATCATTTATCCTCACATTTATAACTCAATAAAGCTAGCGTTTCGGATTCTGTCACTACGCTTCTTGATTTACATCTTTCTATTGAAAATGGAGTATTAATAACTAAAATTTATGATAAGAGAGATAATATTGCGAATTATCCATATTTAGATGGCGATATCCACAAAACTGTTTCTTATGGCGTGAATATTTCTCAGTTAATTTGTTTTGACAGAGCTTGTAGCCATGTTGAGGACTTCAAACTTCATAATCTTAACATTACTGAAAAACTCCTCCAACAGGGTTACCGTTACGGTAAGTCACGTAGGACTTTTTCTAATTTTGCTCGACAAATTTAATAGCAATCTTAAAACATTTCTGCGACAAGGTTTATCAGAACCCGTCTTTTATGGAGAGGTGATTTAAACACTTAGGATGATTATCGGTCGTGATAATTAGTTATTTATTAAAACTAATAGAAAATTATAAACAGAGGTTACGACAGAAGTATTCCGCGGCGCATATGGCAAGCCAATTGTCCAATAATTACGTGAACCCAGGTTCACGGTCGAAAAACTAGGATTAACGATCGATAAACTAGATTTTTCGAACGTAAAAGCATGTTAACCTATACTTTCGAGCGAAAACATAGGATAACGTCCGTAAACCATAGTTCACGCTCGTAAACGTAGGTTCACGCTCGTAAAACCCAAGTTCACGGTCGTAAACATAGGTTCACGTTCGTAAACTATGGTTCACGCTCGTGAACCCCGGTTCACGTTCGTAAACATAGGATAACGACCGAAATTCATAGTTCAATCGAGAAACCTAGTTTATCGAACGTAAACCATGATTTACGGTCGATATACTAGGATTATCAAATCAACTATGAATTTCGGTGAACCTCTGTTTACGACGGTGAACCATAGTTTACCAACGTGAACCTATGTTTACGAGCATGAACCATAGTTTACGGACGTAAACCTATGTTTACAACCGTGAACTATAATTTACGCTCGTAAAATATGGTTCACGCTCGTAAACATAGGTTCAGGCTCTAAACATAGGTTCACGTTCGTAAACTCAGGAGGAGTGGGCTCGAACACCGTTATGTACAGAAGTTTCGTACACATAAACCTGGTCCATCAGGCCCCCTATATATATGTATTTAGATGGATATGTCACTGTGTGCACATGGTGGTGGAAGTATCGTTTAGGCGTCCAGTAATTGATATTTTAACCAAAATCTTAACCCAAAATTGTATAACAGATTTCTATTTATTGCATACAAATAAACATGATTATCCTGGATATCCCAGTTAGGAAATACACTTGTGAAAATAAGCACATACACAAATAAACACATGTATACCAATTATTTATATTAGTTCACTGATTAAAATCAGCCGATGATTGATCGGTTACATCCCTGCTTATTGTAACCGATGATCTATTGCAACTTTCAACCATCATTATCATCAAGTATAAACTTATTTTAAAAGAACATGGATAAAGTACATAATTAAATAATCAGTCTAATTACCTCATGCTTGTAAAAAGCAAAGCAATAATGTTAAAAAATATATCTATATAATGGGCATAAATAGCGTGTATTATTTGTTAACTCCAGGTTGAGTCAACCATCGCATTTAACAGCAGAAATGAACATTTGCGAGATGGGCATTTGAGAACACTATTCAGATGCAGTTTGCACAAGGTAAATATTTTAAACTGATATAATGTTATATATTGTGATATAATGTTAGAGAACAATATTATTATGTCGCTGGTGGAACACTTTTGAAGCTCTACAGCCCTGTATATTCTACGGCTAAGTAGTAGGTCCAAAGGACTTATGTTTTATAGTGTGGAATTGTAAAACAGGGATGGGGTACAATAACAGGGATGGGTACAACTTATGCCTGCCCTCATCATAGTACTATTGTCTACTTCTCGGTCAAGGTGTGGGACGCCCACATCGCTCACCAAGCATGCTGCCACCATCACTGGGTCAATTCTGCTTTTCGGGGATGGGAGTTTGGCTGTGTGTGCAAGTAACACCAAACAAACAACAGTTTTCTATAAACTAATATGCGTTTTTTTGCGGCATAACAATTTTAAACACTGACCAGAATAGTGTGTGTGTATTCCCAAGGTCTCCTCGCCAGCTACGGGAAAAGTATAGTCTGGAATAGTGTGTGCGCAGGGTTTAATATGGTGCATTTTACTGTATGTGGGGACCTCGATAACTGGTCAGATCGGAAATACTTTAAAGTATTTTGATTCTAATAAGGTCCGGATTTGTGATTCCATTTGTGAAACCTTCGCCTCTCACCGCTGCGGGTTTGAATCCCACTGGGAGCTCGACTTGTAAGGGAGGAAGTGTCGATTCTTACGGATGGCGGGAGTTGTACAGTACTGGTTTTACCAATGAAAGGTGGGAGGTCTGCCTCCACCACATAAAATCGACCGTCATATATAACCTTGTATGTGTTGAAAATATCGTGAAACAACATACAAACAAACGAAAGAGAATAAGTTGTGTATCCCTTACTATATAATCCTGATAATAGGAAAACAATGAATGTAATTTTAAAAATATTCCTCAACATTCAGGGTAAAGCATTTAAAATGTCCAGTGCACAGCATCTAAAGGATGTATATGCTCACCATCATTAACATTAAAATCACTTCGGAAAATATGTGCGTATACTGAGCTGGGTGTCTCATTGTATGCCAGCATATTCCCATGTTTCCTGTGCATGCACAATATATGGACCACACAATGCCAGAATATCCGTAGTTATCTATTCATGTACATGCATATGCCTTTTATTCTGTCATACTGAACATTGTTTACATTTTACTAAATCTGTTTAGTATTATTGTATTAGACTGTACAACAGATATATCACACAAAACAAACTTAAAGTGTTGGATTAATGTTTCCGATTGTGTAATATCTACATGTCAATGAACTCTTCCACCCGAGAGGGAGATTTCCACCAGAGGTGGGGATGTTGAGAGACCATTTTGAAGCTGCATGTTTTCTCTAGGGTAAATATTTTTTAGTTTGATTTATTTTAATGGCGTTTAACGCTATTTTTAGCTCGTTAGGCCATTTAGGATGGTCTATTTTTTATGGTAGATCACCACATTTTTTCTGGGTAGAACTAGTACTGTATACCTCCCGCCAACCGTAAGAATCAACACTCTCTCACTTGACAAGTTGAGCTCCCAGTGGAATTCGAACCCGTAGCGATGAGAGACGAGAACGTTTTAGTCACGTCATCTTTATTATCCCGGCCATGGATGCGCTACAGATATTTACTAGTATGCTATAAGAGCCAGTAAAGCTAAATTAAGAGACGATGCATTGTCCGTTGTCATCTGTTAATGTATTCGTTTAATTATGCCCCGTCAATATATTGGGTGTGGAGTCTAGCGGAATATAGTGTTGCCCTTTTCAGTATATCTTGTGCGGACTACTCTTCCTAAACTTTTCAACAGATTCACATGATACTTGTTATGAAGAAGCATCAGTATGACTGATACCTTACATTAGGGACATTAATGTGCAAAGGTGCATTTCTAGTTTCAAATATCATTACATAAAACTTACTGTGAAAGCATCTCAGTATGTCTTTGTAAAACATGCTGAGCAAACTCTGACAGCATTGCCTGGATACTGTTGGTGGTTTCTTTCAGTAAGCATGTAATATATTTCTGACAGTATCAATATTTGACTCTAGATTTAAAAAAAAGAAATATGGTACAATGAAACAATGAGCTATGATTCTCACAGCTACAGGTAAACAAGAATCAAGTAGCAGTAGATTATTAAGTCGAATTTATTAAATTATGATTACATAGCTCTGTAATTGTTCGATCTTGCATTTATATCAATATCTTGCAATTATAACAATGGTTGAATAGAAATAACTTCAAATAAGTATACAGAATTTAAACAGCGACAGAACTTACCTTGCATCACTAAAGTGGCTTTTAAATGTCACTTTTAAACGGAAATAAACCCATTTAAAGAATAAATTTTTATGCGTATACATGAGTTAATTAATTTAAGGGACACACGGCAATCTTGCAGTTTTTATCAGGCATTACGATTAGCACCTCTAGATCTTTTTGGCTTTTAATCTGCTTGCATGTAAACAAATGAACTGTTGGGTTTTCTTCGTTGCCAGAGATTTAAATATATTATTGGATCAATATACTCATCATTTAGTAATATGCAATCACAACTTGCACTATTCTCATAATAAACATTAATGGTTGTGAAAATGCAAGTTATGAAAAAAAACTAAAGGGAAGCCACCAGTTTAGTAAACATATCAATATAATTGCCTGTTCCTTTAATGCTACGTCTAATCAAAATATGAAGAAGCTTCGTTTATAAAACATTCCTGGCATTTCTATTTATTACTCTTTATACTGCTTTAGCTTATGTAAACTCCTGTGAGGTTTTATTCAGATTATTGATTATTTCACATAATTACTCATTTTGTGTGTGTAATGTTTGCCTTAATAGAATGACAGTTCATCATCTAATGACAAAATCTAAAGTCTGGGAGCTAACAATATTATGCATGCAAAGCTCACCACTACTAGCACCTCTAGTTCTAAGCTGCTTGCTTGATACACATTTACTGAGTGCTGCCCGATTGTTATTTAAAGTAGCACAGCACCTTACAGACTAGACAGAATATACAACATGAACATTGTTAACAAGCTATATTTTGGTTGATGGAAGCCAGCCACAGATTTACCGTTTTTTATACTGGGCAAAACACAATGTTGGAAGCTTCTTTCAGTTTTAGAAGTGCATGATGAGGAGATGTTATAAAGTGTGGAATAATAGTTATGCCCACTCAGGGCGGCATATAGTAGTTGCACCTTCCGTCAGTTAGTCAGTACAATCGTGTCCGATCAATAACTCTGACATTCCAGGACGGATTTTCAAATAACTTGGCACAAGTGCTCACCACAACACGACGGCGTGTCGTGCGCAAAATCCAGGTCCATAGCTCCAAGTTCAAGGTCACACTTAGAGGCCAAAGGTTAAAAAGAATTGCTTTCGTGTCCGGTTAATAACTCTGACAGTCATGGACGGATTTTCGAATAACTTGACACAAGTGCTCACCACAACAAGACGACGTGTCACGCGCAAAATCCAGGTACGTGGTTCCTAGGTCAAGGTCACACTGATTTAGAGGTCAAAGGTCAAAACCACTTTGGGGAGTATTTGTCACTTACAGTGACATTTCTTGTTTCTTAAATATGTTTAACTTTATTTCAATATTAAAATAAGTATGCCTTGCCACGAAAGTGAATCAGGCATAAATTATAGTGTTACATTTGTCCGTCCATACTCACATTCAAGTTTTCCGTTCAAGTTGTTAATTTCATTTCACCACAAGCCTTATAACTTCACACATGTTTACATCTTCATGACAACAGAATGTTCCTACCAAAAATAGGTCAATAGTAATGACCTTTACCTAGGTTTTGCCCCTCATTTACATTGTGGTTTTAGTAGGCCTTATTGCCTACTGACCGTTCCAAGTATTCACCACCCTTTCTGTTGTTTTTTGTCTCTTTCATCGTAGTTTCAAGTCCTTGTTTGCAGTACAGTGCGGACCTACGATGCCATTGCGTTCGGACGCTGTGGTCTCTATAGGACCCTATATATCATTTTATATTAAAGCTTTTGATATAAAGTCAATTACTGAGATACGAAAACTTTTTTCTGTAGCTTTTTATTTTTTCTATTCCTAACAGGGTTATTGTTGAGTTCTACATTTATACATGCATCTAGCGAATATATTATCGTGTTACTAAATTTCTTTTCTAAATGTACAATCTTGAAATATTATATGAAACCATGTAATATATGACAGTATATTTATCATTAGAATTCTAGCATGTAGCTAGTACGGTTACAACTAATGATTGGATTTGTGACATAACATCCCTTTATATCTTAACATGTCATTGTTTAGCTTTTTCTGTCTAATAACTATTATAATATTCAATGTAAGATTTAAAAGCACTACTGACTCTTACATGGCCGACATGATCTGTCATCAGATTTTTTCAGGTTCATATTTTATACTGGACTTTTGTTTCAATTCCAGTCATCTATGAGTCGTGGAGCAATTACAACAATATGTTATAAAGATTTATTTAATGAGAACTCATTTGAAACTAGTCAACAATCCATGTTAAACGTATTCCATGAGTAGTATAACATGCCCTTCTCTATTACACATCAATGTTACATGTAGTTCACTTATATAAGAATCAGAAAGTATATTTCCATAGTCATGTCTAGCAAGGGAGATAAAGCGAGATATTATATTGTCCTGTATACAGGGGAGATAACATGAATATCATTAATGTTTAGCTTTACCACAGTTGTCTGTTAAAATTTTAGAAGCATGTCATGTTGGAATAGCTTTTTATGTTTAACATAGAAACTCAATGAAAAACATATAAAGTGACATTATAAAAGGGAGAAAAAATAGTGTGCACTAATAGAGTAAATGGAGAACTTATATACAAAGTGGGAATCTTAATATACATAAACAATAACAGATGTTGGATTCATCAAGTCCAAACTTAGATATATTTTTTTGAAATCAGGTCCACCATGTTTTATTTGTGTGTGATTTTATTTTATCTTTTTTTATAATACAAACATGTATTTTTCCCTTTGCTTTTCGAAAATGTCTTGTTTCATATTCTTGCAGGCTATACATTTCTCAACTTTAAACAGTATTTAAATATAGCTTTTAAAAACTGTTAAAGTAGGATTAGTGTTTTGTTAATTTCTGATTGAATACAAATTTTCTGGTAGTAAGGAGGAGATTATTCAAAAAACAATATCAAACTTATCATTGCCAAAGATGATGTCAGTGACTGACCATACTGTATTAATATCCTTACATTTATTATGAAAGAAATTTGCAAGTGCTTGCCAAAAATATGTTACTACATTACATTCATAGAATAGGTGTTTTATTGTTTCTATATCTTCTTTGCAAAAAGAGCAAAGATCTGTATTAGAAATATTCATTTTTTTAAGTAAATAGTTTGTTCCCAAAATTCTATGCTTTATTCTGAATTGCAACCATTGAAGATTTGAGTCTTTTGTCGATTTGAAAGCAATAGTTATAGATGGTATTGAACCTCGTATTATAAAAGCAGCATCGGATTGCATCATTAATGCTATCACTTCAATCATTAATAAATGCATAGATCAAGGCGTATTTCCTGATCAGCTGAAAAAGGCATGCGTGTTGCCTATAAACAAAAATGGACACACAAAAATGGACCAAAAGATGACCCGAACAATGATAGACCTATCTGATTATTACCAAAAAATTCCAAAATCTTTGAGAAACATGTTGCTGCATGCAACTGCACTCTTTTTGTTCATCAATTTTAATATTTTGCACTCGGCTCAATCTGGATTTCGTAAAAAGCATTCTTGCCAAACAGCACTTACTCACCTTATTGATAGCTGGTTGAAACAAATTGATTCTGGAAACTTTGTTGGCAGAGTTTTCCTTGACGAGAGAAAGGCTTTTGATATGGTTGATCATGAGATACTATTATAAAAATTGCATTTGTATCATTTTTCGCCTTTAACCACACGTTGGTTTCAGTCATATCTGTCTAACAGGACACAAGTGGTCAGAGTTGGACAGCATCAATCTGAGGAGAGAATCATCAAATCAGGTGTGCCTCAGGGATCCATACTAGGACCACTTTTGTTCTTGATTTATGTAAATGATCTACCTTTAACTTTCAAAGAAACTTCAGTTGACATATATGCTGATGATTCCACGCTACGTATAACAGGTCTGGATGTGTCATCCATTGAGAGTAAATTACAAACAAACTTAAATAACATACATAACTGGTGCACTATAAATAACATGGTTATAAATCCTACAAAAACAACATGTATGCTATTAGGAACGAGAAGTCACTCATGAAAGAAAATCATAACCAGACTGGGAAAACAGCTTATCAAAATGGGCCTAAGAAACCTATGGTTTACATCCGGCTTCTAAGACAGTATCAACAGTATCAACAGCGATCAATCGGATTATCTCGCTAAACTTTCGCAATAACTCGTACGGATATTGTTTTCGCTAACGTCACGATGTGCCAAATATCATGTATGGACACCTATTCAACTTTCAAGGTCGTCAAAAGTTTTAAACCGCGTGGCGTAAGTTTACAGATGACGAGGTATATTTACCTATTTTGAGTATACAAACTCTATAGACACACTATAAACGGCTTTAATCTGCCAGACCAAACTCCAAAACTGGACCGTCGAAATAAGTTCAAAAATAATTGATCATATCTACACTACACATCCTGAAAATATAATCGAAATAAATGTACCATTCATATGCATGACTGACCATTATCCTGTAGATGTATATTTTATTAGGAAAATTGAATGACAAAATTAAGATTCACTAAAAACGGTCATAAAACTATTAATTACAGATCATTTGGAAAATTTGATGAACAAGAATTTGAAAATGAGTTGTATAATTCAGGAATAAATACTGCTGAAACACTCACTGCTCCAAAAACTTCACTTGAATATTAATACTCAGTGTTAAACAATGCTCTTTCTAAACAACAGAGACAAATTAAACGCCCAAAACAGCCTGAATGGTACTCTGGTAAAATTAAAGAGGCAAGAAAATTACGTGATACATTCAATAAAGCTAAAAGATGGCCAGAATATAAAAAATGAAGGAATAAAACTAACCATCTGATAAGGTAAGAACACATTTTTTGCAAATGCTTTTAAAGATAAATTAGACTCTAAATTTATTTGGTCGCATCTTAAATCAATATCTGCACAGATCAATCAAACTGTTATTAAATTACGACCAATTTTAAATATTAACAATGTTATAATTGAGGGAGAGAAAAGTATAGCTGACGCTCTAAATTACCACTTTATTAATATTGCTAAAAACATAAACAAAACTCCACTATATGCAAATAACTACGCTGAATTAAAAAAACGTATTGTTAATAAATTAAAACAGGCAATATTTAAAATAGATTACATCTCGATTTTGGAAGTAAGGCGAATAATTGATAAATTAGATATAAATAAAGCAAAAGTTATAGATGGTATTGAACCTCGTATTATAAAAGCAGCATCGGATTGCATCATTAATGCTATCATTTCAATCATTAATAAATGCATAGATCAAGGCATATTTCCTGATCATCTAAAAAAGGCATTCGTGTTGCCTATAAACAAAAATGGACCAAAAGATGACCCGATCAATTATAGACCTACCACATTATTACCAACAATTTCCAAAATCTTTGAGAAACATGTTGCTGCATGCAACTGCACTCTTTTTTTTCAGCAATTTTAATATTTTGCACTCGGCTCAATCTGGATTTCGTAAAAAGCATTCTTGCCAAGTAGCACTTATTCGCCTTGTTAATAGCTGGTTGAAACAAATTTGATTCCGGAAACTTTGTTGGCAGTGTCTTCCTTGACTTGAGAAAGGCTTTTGATATGGTTGATCATGAGATACCATTATAAAAATGCATTTGTATCATTTTTCGTCTTTAACCATACGTTGGTTTCAGTCATATCTGTCTAACAGGACACAAGTGGTCAGTGTTGGACAGCATCAATCTGAGGAGAAAATCATCAAATCAGGTGTCCCTCAGGGATCCATACTAGGACCACTTTTGTTCTTGATTTATGTAAATGATCTACCTTTAACTTTCAAAGAAGCTTCAGTTGACATGTATGCTGATGACTCCACGCTACGTACAACAAGTCTGGATGTGTCATCCATTGAGAGTAAATTACAAACAAACTTAAATAACATAAATAACTGGTGCACTATAAATAACATGGTTATAAATCCTACAAAAACAACATGTATGCTATTAGGTTCAAAATATAAAATAAACCATTCTCGAAAACTCACGCTTTCGATAGATAATTGCTTGATACAATCAGTGTCTTCTCAAAAACTTCTCGGAATTACAATAGATCAACATCTAAAGTAGGATATTCAGATAAGCAAAGTCTGCAATCATATTTCGAGTAAATTCACTCTTTTAAGACGAATATCTAAATATTTGACACTTGATATGAAAAAGCTATTCTATAATGCATATTTAGTTGCAATATTTGATTTTGGTTCTATCCTCTGGAGCAATTGTACTAAATCAAATTTTACAAAGGTTGTAACTTTACAAGAAAGCATTGCACGCTGGATTTTGATGAAACCTTTACATACACCTTCTGCAAATCTGTTTAATGAGTTGAATAGGATGTCACTTGAAACAAGACGTAAAGGACAAGGTATGATAAGGGGGTATTTTGGCCCCCAATATATTCAAAATACATAAAATAATATTTACATACACTATTCAACTTTTATAATCGGTCACTTTTCAAAGAATCATATGTTTTTTTAATAATTGATATTTTCATTTGAAATTTTAACTGGCGTCGTTTAACAAATATCGCTAGCGATTTATAAAACTTAATCTGCCCTGATTGGACTAAAACCTTGTTGATAAACTTAATAAAATATTGGTATGTGTTTCGGTGATTTCCAGTTTTTAGTATTCGTGTTATTTTCAAAAAAACTGGGTGACCGATTATTGAGTAGTGTATAATCTGCTGTGCATATTGAAGTAAATTGATCATATTCTATCTTCAAAAGATGTTTTTATTCATTTTATTTATCTAGAAGAATTAACAGGGTCTCAAAAAAATGGCATTTTTGGTAATTTTGTTAGATTTTGTAGATTTTGGACCTTTCTGGGCAAGATTTTGATGCTAAACGAGCACGCACAGTTTTTTGACTGTGATACATCCCTATCAAGTACCGGTTTCAACAACAAATCAACTGTGCTCGAGGGTACGCTCTATTACCAAGACCAAAAACTGATTGAAAACTGCTGAAAATGAACAAAAATGTCATTTTTTGAAAGAAAAGGCCTTGTTTGTAAGGCTCTTAAACTCATTTAGAGCCTTCAAACGTACTTGTAATGAGTTTTAGTAATGATTCAGTTCATTTGTAGGAAAACTAGATATTCAAAACTTGTGCATTAGAACTTTCAATATTGGGGTTCAATTTTGCCGCTTATCATACCTAGTCCTTTCATGTAGGTGTTTTAGTTTATAAAGCAATTCATAATCTTACACCAATATCACACACCAATATCACAAAGTAAATTAATAACATATTCTGAAATAAAAGATGTAATTTAAGATCATGCATTAAACATGACATTAAACATCCTAGACCTAAATCCGAATATTTAAAACAATATTTTACCTATATTGCCATGCGGACTTGGAATTCAATCCCAGAAAATATCCGGACGTCTTTTTCTATTTATGCTTTCAAATACAATTATAAACTATTTCTATTTCAAGGTAACAGGACTGGTGTTCTGCTCAAATTAAGTTGTGTTAATAGTGAATACTTGTTTAGTATGCAAGCTTGTAACATATTATTAATGTTATGTGCAAGTATTCACTTGATATTGTTTATTAGTTTTACTAATAATTGCTGTTGTTATTAGAAGGCCTCACGGAAGATAAGTGTTGTACAATTGTTTGTACAATCTTAATGAGTTGTATCTTCATGAAATAAAGAATTGATTATTATTATTATTATCAGGGGCGTAGCTAGGGACTTTATTATGTGTATGCAAACAGTGTAGGGGGTCCGGGGCATGCTCCCTAGGAAAAAAGTTTTCCTGGACCGTCTGTGGTGCAATCTGGAGGCATTTACGCCACAAAATGAGGCTGATTTTGTCTCTGATTTTTTTTCTGTTTTCTCGAATTTTTTTTAAAAAGTGATCTTCTTTTATTTATTTTTTCAATATTTGAGACAATGTGTACGCAACTATGTACTTTGCGTACAGGTAGCTACGCGCCTGATCTAATTTATAAAACCTTTCAATTGAGTCCTCTCCTAAATGCGGAAAATTCAACACGTAGGCCACTCTCATACTCTTTTCCTACGTCATACAGTGATCCCGAGTCAGCCGCCAACATCAAATGGTTTACAAGCAAGTCAACTGCGCTACAGAGGCTAACAAGTATCACAAGCCGGTCAGATGTCAGCATTTTTTTTTGGAATTGACAAAAATCAAACACACATTTATCATGAAATATTTGAGCACTAGATAAACTAGTCATCATGAGACAAAATGAACATGATTTTAATAAGAACCGACACTTCCTTACTTACAAGTCGAGATCCCAGTAGGATTCGAACCCGCAGAGGTGAGAGGCGAAGGTTTACAACGCAACGTCGTTAACCATTCGGCTACTATTGAATTTGATTGTGTTTCTATTGTTCAATGACACGATATCTTCGTGAAATTTACTCTTATTGTATGACGTCAATATCGATCTGTGCTCTTTACCTACATGAGAGGACATATCAAACGGAATCCTTTTACAACACTGCGAACACGCCTAGAGTACATTATATTCAGAAACTTATCATATTAAAAACAGATTTGTACAGTATCACTATTATATTGATATTATATTCAAGAACGGATGACCTACCTAACCTCGTTAAACATTATAGACTTGACATCAGCCTGCTTTTAGTTTTAATTAATTTGACATGTACTGCTACTTCCTCGTAGGACATGTATCCGCTCTTGCCTGTTCAAAAGGCAACTTGCCCTACATATTCGCATATACACATGGACAGATAAGCTCACCCAGCACGTGCTGCACGCCGTTATCGCCTTGAGCAGCACGGACTGTGTGGGCTAAAATCTACCGTGTATAGATGTCGTGTATAGTCGACAAATAACGATACTTACCAGTTTATATATACCACTGATGTGCACCCTCTTGTTTAATGTTTACTTTAAAAAAAAATCGAGGGCACATGTTTACGCGGCATGCAGATTGGGATTATGTTCGTCAGTTTCAGTATATTCATGCGCAATCAACGCGCGTTATGACCTAAACATGCACTATACAGATACAGACGCATGGTTAGAAGTTGCTTTATTGTTGTTGGTAAGTATTATTAAAATTATAATTGCTTATTTTGTTGCTAAAACAAACAAAAATGGTAATACAGCAGATAATATGATCATCGTGTGTTGAAACTCTGCTCCGAGTTCGACATTCGAACTTCAGCCCTGAGTTCGACGTTTTAACCTCAGCCCTGAGTCTGGCATTCGAAACTCAGCTCTGAGATTGACATTCTAACCTCAACCATCAGTTCGACATTATAACCCTGAGTTTGACATTAGAACCTAAGCACTGAGCTCGACATTCGAACCTCAGCTCAGAGTTTGACATTCTAACCTCAGCCCTGAGTTTGACATTATAGCCTCAGTCATGAGTTCGATATAATTTAAGCCCTGAATTTGACATTAGAACCGCAGTCCTAAATTTGACTTTCTAACCTCAGTCCTGAGTTTGACATTCGAACATCTGCTCTGAGTTTGTCGAACCCCAGTCCTGAGTTTGACATATGAACCTCAACCCTGAGTTTGACATCGGAACGCCAGCCCTGAGTTTAACATTCTAACCTGACCTGACATTCGCACCAGGGCTGAATTCGAATGCCAAAAGTTAAGTAATACAGGTATATTATTAATTCGTTATATGCAAGTAATGTACAGAATATAAAACCAAAATATCACATTTATTACCGATCTTCCTGGATTGTATTAAGGATTATGTCCCTTTTTTTTTAAAATTCCATTGAGATTGCATTTGAAAGAAAAAAATAAACAATATAACTCCACTAATCTATTTTTAAATGCAACTTTCCGTTTATTATGTTTACACATTTATCTAGGCAGCTATACTGAATATTAATACAATCATGGTGAATGTGTATAAGGCTAACTGTAGTATGGTCACTGAACATTCTCTTTGTATTCAGCTTATATAATTCTCAAGTTCATGTGTGTATTAATTAATTCACATATTTATCAAGTTTGTATTTACTTTTACTGTTCATAGCCTAGATACATGTTTAAACACAATAAATTGAAAGCTGCATTTAAAATTATTTGAGTTCTAATTCCTTTTTATCTTCTTTTTTAAATGCAATCTCAATGGGATTACACAAAAGAGGACATGACCCTTAATTCGGGTAATAAGCGTTTTTTTCTTCTGATTCTTGAAACTTTTAAACAACATCTTTTTTAAAAACCAAAGTCTAACTGGATATAATTGCCACACAGCAATTTTGATGCGTTTATTAATAATTAAAGGGACACTTGATTTTTTTTTAAAAACTGACGTGTCCCGTGGGGCGGGGGGATATTACCCATCTGTCTGGATAAGCAGAGGCCCTATTCTTGCCCGGGAATCACACGTGGAGTGTTTAAAATAAGACTGAATGTGTGTACAATTTCATTTTTTTTATTGCTTATTTTTTTTTAAACGCGGTGTTGGATTTGACAAAACTTAGCAGAACGCATTGGTATGATGTGTAGTTGTGCATACTGCTCTTTTTTCATTTTATTAATTTTAGGTGGAGTTATGGCCCCTTGATATTTTTACTTTGAATTTCTTGTCGTCGCTGATCCTCCTAAACATCTTGTTGGATTTCGACGAAATTTGGCAGGAAGCATCAGTATGATGTCTAGTTGTGCAAATCGCTGCCTTTCTACTAGTGAGTGCCGGTATGCCGCTACCAGGACACTAGTTTCCAATGTATAAGTACTGATATCCCGTTACAAAGACATTAGTTTCTATTCTATAAGTACTGGTTTCCCGTTACCAGGTCATTAGTTTCTATTCTATAAGTACTGTTTACCCATTGCCAGTCTACTAGTGAGTGCTCGTATGCCGCTACCAGGCCACTAGTTTCCAATCTATAAGTACTGATATCCCATTACAAGGCCATTAGTTTCTATTCTATAAGTACTGGTTTCCCGTTGCCAGTCTACTATTCAGTGCTGGTATGCCGCTACCAGGCACCTATCTTCCATTCTATCAGCACTGGTATCCCGCTACCAGGCCATTAGTTTCTATGCTTTAAGTACTGGTTTCACGTTGTCAGTCTACTAGTGAGTGCTGGTATGCCGCTATCAGGCCACTAGTTTCCATTCTATAAGTACTGGTATCCCGTTAAAGGTCCACTAGTTTCTATTCTATAATTACTGCGCTCCCATTTCCAGGCCAACATCCTATACGTACTGGTATCCTGTTGCCTTTCTACTAGTGAGTGCTGGTATGCCGCTACCCGGCCACTAGTTTCCAATGTATAAGTACTGATATCCCGTTACAAAGACATAAGTTTCTATTCTATAAATACTGGTTTCCCGTTACCAGATCATTAGTTTCTATTCTTACCCGTTGCCAGTCTACTAGTGAGTGCTTGTATGCCGCTACCAGGCCACTAGTATCCAATCTATAAGTACTGATATCCCGTTACAAGGCCATTAGTTTCTATTCTATAAGTACTGGTTTCCCGTTGCCAGTCTACTATCAGTGCTGGTATGCCGCTACCAGGCCACTATCTTCCATTCTATCAGCACTGGTATCCCGCTACCAGGCCATTAGTTTCTGTGCTATAAGTACTGGTTTCACGTTGCCAATCTACTAGTGAGTGCTGGTATGCCGCTATCAGGCCATTAGTTTCTATTCTATAAGGACTGGTTTCCCGTTACCAGTCTACTAGTCAGTGCTGGTATGCCGCTACCAGGCCACTATCTTTCATTCTATCAGCACTGGTATCCCGCTACCAGGCCATTATTTTCTATGCTATAAGTACTGGTTTCACGTTGCCAGTCTACTAGTGAGTGCTGGTATGCTGCTATCAGGCCATTAGTTACCATTCTATAAATACTGCTTTCCCATTTCCAGGCCACCATCCTATAAGTACTGGTATCCTGTTGCCTTTGTACTAGTGAGTGCTGGTACCCGCTACCGGGCCACTAGTTTCCAATCTATAAGTACTGATATCCCGTTACAAGGCCATTAGTTTCTATTCTATAAGTACTGGTTTCCCGTTGCCAGTCTACTATCAGTGCTGGTATGCCGCTACCAAGCCACCATCTTCCATTCTATCAGCACTGGTATCCCGCTACCAGGCCATTAGTTTCTATGCTATAAGTACTGGTTTCACGTTGCCATTCTACTAGTGAGTGCTTGTATGCCGCTATCAGGCCATTAGTTTCTATTCTATAAGGACTGGTTTCCCGTTACCAGTCTACTAGTCAGTGCTGGTATGCCGCTACCAGGCCACTATCTTCCATTCTATCAGCACTGGTATCCCGCTACCAGGCCATTAGTTTCTCTGCTATAAGTACTGGTTTCACGTTGCCAGTCTACTAGTGAGTGCCGGTATGCTGCTATCAGGCCATTAGTTACCATTCTATAAATACTGCGTTCCCATTTCCAGGCCACCTTTCTATAAGTACTGGTATCCTGTTGCCTTTCTACTAGTGAGTGCTGGTACCCGCTACCGGGTCACTAGTTTCCAATCTATAAGTACTGATATCCCGTTACAAGGCCATTAGTTTCTATTCTATAAATACTACTTTCCCGTTGCCAGTCTACAAGTCAGTGCTGATATGCCGCTACCAGGCCACTTGTTTCCATTCTGTAAGTTCTATTATCCTGTTACCAGGTACTAGGTTTTATTCTATAAGTACTGGTGTCACGTTGCCAGTGTACTAGTGAGTGCTGGTATGCCGCTACCAGGCCACTAGTTTCCAATCTATAAGTACTGATATCCCGTTAAAGGTCCATTAGTTTCTATTCTATAAGTACTGGTTTCCCGTTGCCAGTCTAATAGAGTGCTGGTATGCCGCTACCAGGCCACTTTTTTCATTCTATAAGTACTGTTATCCTGTTACCAGGTACTAGTTTCTATTATATTAGTACTGGTTTCACGTTGCTAGTCTGCTAGTGAGTGCTGGTATGCCGCTACCAGGCCATTTATTTCTATTTTATAAGTAGTGGATTCCCATTGCCAGTTTACTAATGAGAGCTGGTGTGCTGCTACAAGGCCACTAGTTTCCGTTCTATAAGTACCTTTATCCTGTTACCAGTCCACTAGTTTCTATTCTATAAGTATTGGTATCCCATTAAAGGGCCACTAGTTTCTATTCTATAAATCCTGCGTTAACATTTCCTGGCCACCATCCTATAAGTGCTGGTATCCTGTTGCCTTTCTACCAGTGAGTGCTGGTATGCCGGTAACAGGCCACTAGTTTCCATTATATAAGTACTGCTATCCTGTTACCAGGCACTAGTTTCTATTCTCTAAGTACTGGTTTCACGTTGCCAGTCTACAAATGAATGCTGGTATGCCGCAACAAGGCCACTAATTTCGATTCTATAAGTGCTGGTATCCCGTTGCCATTCTACTGGTGAGTGCTGGTATGCCGGTATCAGGCCACTAGTTTTCATTCTATAAGTACTGGTATCCCATCACCAGGCCACTATTTTCCATTATATCAGCACTGGTATCCCGATATCAGGCCATTAGTTTATATTCTATAGGTAATGGTTTCATGTTGCCATTTTACTAGTGAGGGCTGGTATGCCTCTACCAGGCCACTAGTTTCCATTCTATAAGTACTGTTATCCTGTTACCAGGCACTAGTTTATATTCTATTAGTACTGGTTTCACGTTGCCAGTCTACGAATGAATGCTGGTATGCCGCAACAAGGCCACTACTTTCGATTCTATAAGTACTGGTATCCCGTTGCCATTCTACTGGTGAGTGCTGGTATGCCGGTATCAGGCCACTAGTTTTCATTCTATAAGTACTGGTATCCCTACACCAGGCCACTATTTTCCATTCTATCAGCACTGGTATCCCGCTTCCAAGCCATTAGTTTCTATTATATAAGTACATGGTTACCCGTTGCCAGTCTACTAATGAGTGGTAGTATGCCGCTACCAGGCACATAGTTTCCATTCTATAAGTACTGATATTGCATCACCAGGCCACTAGTTTCTATTCTATAAATACTGCGTTCCCATTTCCAGGTCACCATCCTATAAGTACTGGTATCCTGTTGCCTTTCTACTAGTGAGTGCTGGTATGCCGCTACCAGGCCACTAGTTTCCAATCTATAAGTACTGATATCCCGTTACAAGGCCATTAGTTTCTATTCTATAAGTACTCGTTTCCCGTTGCCAGTCTACTAGTGAGTGCTGGTATGCCGCTACCATGGCACTTTTTCCATTCTATATGTACTGTTATCCTGTTACCAGGTATTAGTTTCTATTCTATAAGTACTGGTTTCACGTTGCCAGTCTACTAGTGAGTGCTGGCATGCCGCTACCAGGCCACTAGTTTTCATTTTATCAGCACTGGTATCACGCTACCAGGCCATTATTTTCTATTCTATAGGTACTGGGTTCCCGTTGACAGTCTACTAGTGAGTGCTGGTATGCCGCTACCAATCCACTAGTTTCCATTCTATAAGTACTGGTATCCCGTTAAAGGTCCACTAGTTTCTGTTCTATAATTTTTGCGCTCCCATTTCCAGGCCAACATCCTATAAGTACTGGTATCCTGCTGCCTTTCTACTAGTGAGTGCCGGTATGCCGCTACCAGGACACTAGTTTCCAATGTATAAGTACTGATATCCCGTTACAAAGACATTAGTTTCTATTCTATAAGTACTGGTTTCCCGTTACCAGGTCATTAGTTTCTATTCTATACGTACTGTTTACCCATTGTCAGTCTACTAGTGAGTGCTCGTATGCCGCTACCAGGCCACTAGTTTCCAATCTATAAGTACTGTTATCCCGTTACAATGCCATTAGTTTCTATTCTATAAGTACTGTTTACCCGTTGCCAGTCTACTATTCAGTGCTGGTATGCCGCTACCAGGCCCCTATCTTCCATTCTATCAGCACTGGTATCCCGCTACCAGGCCATTACTTTCTATGCTATAAATGCTGGTTTCACGTTGTCAGTCTACTAGTGAGTGCTGGTATGCCGCTATCAGGCCACTAGTTTCCATTCTATAAGTACTGGTATCCCATTAAAGGGCCACTAGTTTCTATTCTATAAATACTGCGTTCCCATTTCCAGGCCACCATCCTATAAGTAATGGTATCCTGTTGCCTTTCTACTAGTGAGTGCTGGTATGCCGCTACCCGGCCACTAGTTTTCAATCTATAAGTACTGAGATCCCGTTACAAGACCATTTGTAACTATTCTATAAGTACTGGTTTCCCGTTGCCTTTCTACTAGTGAGTGCTGGTATGCCGCTACCCGGCCACTAGTTTCCAATCTATAAGTACTGAGATCCCGTTACAAGGCCATTTGTTACTATTCTATTAGTACTGGTTTCCCGTTGCCAGTCTACTAGTGAGTGCTGGTATGCCGCTACCAGGGAACTTTTTTCCATTCTATAAGTACTGTTATCCTGTTACCAGATACTAGTTTCTATTCTATAAGTACTGGTTTCACCTTGCCAGTCTACTAGTGAGTGCTTGTATGCTGTTACCAGGCCACTAGTTTTCATTCTATCGGCACTGGTATCCGCTACCAGGCCATTAGTTTCTATTCTATAGGTACTGTTTTCCCGTTGCCAGTCTACTAGTGGTGAGTGCTGATATGCCGCTACCAATCCACTAGTTTCCATTCTATAAGTACTGGTATCCCGTTAAAGGTCCACTAGTTTCTATTCTATAATTACTGCTCTCCCATTTCCAGGTCAACATCCTATAAGTACTGGTATCCTGTTGCCTTTCTACTAGTGAGTGCTGGTACCCGCTACCAGTCCAGTAGTTTCCAATGTATAAGTACTGATATCCCGTTACAAAGACATAAGTTTCTATTCTGTAAGTACTGGTTTCCCGTTACCAGGTCATTAGTTTCTATTCTATAAGTACTGTTTATCCATTGCCAGTCTACTAGTGAGTGCTCGTATGCCACTACCAGGCCACTAGTTTCCAATCTATAAGTACTGATATCCCGTTACAAGGCCATTAGTTTCTATTCTATAAGTACTGTTTACCCGTTGCCAGTCTACTATTCAGTGCTGGTATGCCGCTACCAGGCCCCTATCTTCCATTCTATCAGCACTGGTATCCCGCTACCAGGCCATTAGTTTCTATGCTATAAGTACTGGTTTCACGTTGCCAATCTACTAGTGGGTGCTGGAATGCCGCTATCAGGCCATTAGTTCTTATTCTATAAGGACTGGTTTCCCGTTACCAGTCTACTAGTCAGTGCTGTTATGCCGCTACCAGGCCACTATCTTCCATTCTATCAGCACTGGTATCCCGCTACCAGGCCATTAGTTTCTATGCTATAAGTACTGGTTTCACGTTGCCAGTCTACTAGTGAGTGCTGGTATACTGCTATCAGGCCATTAATTTCCATTCTATAAATACTGCGTTCCCATTTCCAGGTCACCATCCTATAAGTACTGGTATCCTGTTGCCTTTCTACTAGTGAGTGCTGGTACCCGCTACCGGGCCACTAGTTTCCAATCTATAAGTACTGATATCCCGTTACAAGGCCATTAGTTTCTATTCTATATATACTAGTTTTCCGTTGCCAGTCTACAAGTGAGTGCTGATATGCCGCTACCAGGCCACTTGTTTCATTCTGTAAGTTCTATTATCCTGTTACCAGGTACTAGTTTCTATTCTATAAGTACTGGTTTCACGTTGCCAGTGTACTAGTGAGTGCTGGTATGCCGCTACCAGGCCACTAGTTTCCAATCTATAAGTACTGATATCCCGTTACAAGACCAGTAGTTTCTATTCTATAAGTACTTGTTTTCCCGTTGTCAGTCTACTAGTGAGTGCTGGTATGCCACTACCAGGCCACTATTTTCCATTCTATCAGCACTGGTATCCCGCTACCAGGCCATTAGTTTCTATGCTATCAGTACTGTACTAGTTTCACGTTGCCAGTCTACTAGTGAGAGCTGGTATGCCACTACCAAGCCATTAGTTTATATTCTATAAGTACTGGTTACCCATTGCCAGTCTACTAGTGAGTGCTAATATGCCGCTACCAGGCCACTAGTTTCTATTCTATAAATACTGCGATCCCATTTCCAGGCCACCATCCTATTAGTACTGGTATCCTGTTGCCTTTCTACTAGTGAGTGCTGGTACCCGCTACCAGGCCACTAGTTTACAATGTATAGGTACTGATATCCCGTTACAAGGCCATATGTTTCTATTCTATAAGTAAGTACTGGTTTCCTGTTGCCAGTCTACTAGTATGGGCTGGTATCTCTAGTTTTTTTTCTATCAGCACTGGTATCCCGCTACCAGGCTATTAGTTTCTATTCTATACGTATTGGTTTCCCATTGCCAGTCTACTAATGAGTGCTGGTATGCCGCTATCAGGCCACTAGTTTCCATTCTATAAGTATTGTTATCCCGTTACCAGGCAGCTAATTTCTATTCTATAAATACTGCGTTCCCATTTCCAGGCTACCGTCCTATAAGTACTGATATCCTGTAGCCTTTCTACTACTGACTATTATAAATACCCATTCTTTCCCAGAACCATAGTCCATTGGAATACCCTACCTCAAAGAGTAGTAACCCTGCCCCCCGTGCATTTTGCCTGGCTGTTAGCCATGTCAATCACATGTCTCCCTAGAAAGCATGCCCTATCTTCTTTAACCTGTGTTTAACACTGTATAATAAGACTAACGTCTTGTCAGTTGACGCGCGTCAAGTCTAGGTCCGCAGCAGGGGTTTGACTTATTGGAAGATAGATAGATAGATAGTGAGTGATGGTATACAGTACGTACCAGGCCTCTCGTTACCACCAATCTATAAGTACTGATATCCCGTTACAAGGACATTAGTTTCTATTCTATAAATACTGGTTTCCCGTTGCCAGTCTACTCGTGAGTGCTGGTATGCCGCTACCAGGACACGTTTTTCCATTCTATAAGTTCTGTTATCCTGTTACCAGGTACTAATTTCTATTCTATAAGTACTGGTTTCACGTTGCCATTGTACTTGCGAGTGCTGGTATGCCGCTACCAGGCCATTAGTTTTCATTCTATCAGTACGGGTATCATGTTACCAGGCCATTATTTTCTATTCTATAGGTACTGGTTTCCCGTTGCCTGTCTACTAGTGAGTGCTGGTCCGCTGCTACCAGTCCACTAGTTAGTACTGTTATCCCGCTACCAGGCCATTACTTTCTATTCTATAGGTACTGGTTTCCCTTTGCCAGTCTACTAGTGAGAGCTTGTGTGCTGCTACAAGGCCACTAGTTTCCGTGCTATAAGTACTTTTATCATGTTACCAGGCCACTAGTTTCTATTCTATAAATACTTGTTTCACGTTGCCAGTCTACGAGTCGGTGCTGGCATGCTTCAACCAGGCCACTAGTTTTCATTCTATCAGCACTGGTATCTCGTTACCAGGCCATTTGTTTCTATTCTATAAATACTGCGTTAACATTTCCAGGCCACCATCCTATAAGTACAGGTATCATGTTGCCTTTCTACCAGTGAGTTCTGGTATGCCGCAACCAGGCAATTAGTTTCCATTCTATAAGTACTGTTATCCTGTTACCAGGCACTAGTTTCTATTCTCTAAGTACTGGTTTTACGCTGCCATTCTACAAATGAATGATGGTATGCCGGAACCAGACCACTAGTTTCTATTCTATAAGTACTGGTTACGCGTTGCCAGTCTACTATTGAGTGAACGTATGGCCATTAATTTCCATTCTAAAAATACTGCGTTCCCATTTCCAGGCCACCATCCTATAAGTACTGGTATCCTGTTGGCTTTCTACTAGTGAGTGCTGGTATGCCGCTACCAGGTCACTAGTTTCCAATCTATAAGTACTGATATCCCGTTACAAGGCCATTAGTTTCTATTCTATAAGTACTGGTTTTCCGTGGCCAGTCTACTAGTGAGTGCTGGTATGCCGCTACCAGGCCACTTTTTTCATTGTATAAGTACTGTTATCCTGTTACCAGGTACTAGTTTCTATTCTATGAGTACTGGTTTCACGTTTCCAGTCTACTAGTGAGTGCTGGTATGCCGCTACCATGCCATTAATTTCTATTCTATAGGTACTGGTTTCCCGTTGCCAGTCTACTAGTGAGAGCTGGTGTGCTGCTACAAGGCCACTAGTTTCCATTCTGTAAGTACTGTTATCCTGTTACCAGGAACAAGGTTCTATTCCTTAAGTACTGGTTTCACGTTGCCAGTCTACAAATGAATGCTGGTATGCCGTAACCAGACCACTAGGTTCTATTCTATAAGTACTGGTTACCCGTTGCCAGTCTAGTAGTGAGCGACGATTTGCCGCTACCAGGCCACTAGTTTCCATTCTATAAGTACTGGTATCCCGTTAAAGGGCCACTAGTTTCTATTCTATAAATACTGCGTTCCCATTTCCAGGCCGCCATCCTATAAATGCTGGTATCCGGTTGCCTTTCTACTAGTGAGTGCTGGTATGCCGCTACCAGGCCACTAGTTTCCAATGTATAAGTACTGATATCCCGTTACAAGGGCAATAGTTTCTATTTTATAAGTACTGTTTTCCCGTTGCCATTCTACTAGTGAGTGCTGGTATGCCGCTACCAGGCCACTAGTTTTCATTGTGTCAGCACTGGTATCCCGCTACCAGGCTATTAGTTTCTATTCTACAGGTACTGGTGTCCCGTTGCCAGTCTGCTAGTGAGTGGAACCCAAAAGGCAGATCTAGATTTGCATGTAAGCATGTATATATCTATACTTTTGGTTTGGGATTTCTTATAGCATTATGCATCTTATTCATACTTCACCCATATTGGGGCATGGGCTCCCTTCTCCGCCCCCGTCCCCCGCCCCCCCCGCCACCACTACCACCTCCTCCCTCACTCCCACCTCCTCCCTCGTACTTTCAACGGATATAAACATGTCACAACTGAAACGGGCACTCTATGGCACGCAGAATGATACTTGTTGACATTGCATGCCCGGGGACGTAATCCGTGTACGGTGAAATAGCAGAAACAGAGATAACAATAGATTTTTCCGCGATCTGATAGCCCATATGATTATTATTCATAATAGTAATACGTATAGAATATGTACAATATTATCTGGCGTGTTGTTATGATTGTTAATATGACTATTGTTATAATTATTGCAGCAAACCTGTATCAAGACACAACGTTAATCGCTTCTCAAGTGAGCCCAGAAGTTGCATGAACAAGCCATGACAAGCCAACAATGCGTTCCACCGTAAGTTTTTCATATGTATACGTACTTTCAACAGATATGCACAAGTCAGAAATGAAACGGGCACTCTATGGCACGCAGAATGATACTTGTTGACATTTCATTGCCAAGGGACGTAATACGTGTACGGGAAAATAGGAGAATCAGAGATAACTTAGATTTTTACGCGATCTGATATTACATATGATTATTATTCATAATAGTAATACGTAGAGAATATGTACAATATTATCTGGCTTGTTGTTATGATTGTTAATATGACTATTGTTATAATTATTGCAGCAAACCTGTATCAAGACACAACGTTAAACGCTTCTCAAGTGAGCCAAGAAGTTGCATGTACAAGCCATGACAAGCCAACAATGCGTTCCACAGTAAGTTTTTCATATGTATACGTACTTTCAACAGATATGCACAAGTCAGAAATGAAACGGGCACTCTATGGCACGCAGAATGATACTTGTTGACATTTCATTGCCAAGGGACGTAATACGTGTACGGGAAAATAGGAGAATCAGAGTTAACTTAGATTTTTTACGCGATCTGATAGTACATATGATTATTATTCATAATAGTAATACGTATAGAATATGTACAATATTATCTGGCTTGTTGTTATGATTGTTAATATGACTATTGTTATAATTATTGCAGCAAACCTGTATCAAGACACAACGTTAATCGCTTCTCAAGTGAGCCCAGAAGTTGCATGTACAAGCCATGACAAGCCAACAATGCGTTCCACGGTAAGTTTTTCATATGTATACGTACTTTCAACAGATATGCACAAGTCAGAAATGAAACGGGCACTCTATGGCACGCAGAATGATACTTGTTGACATTTCATTGCCAAGGGACGTACTACGTGTACGGGAAAATAGGAGAATCAGAGATAACTTAGATTTTTACGCGATCTGATAGTACATATGATTATTATTCATAATAGTAATACGTATAGAATATGTACAATATTATCTGGCTTGTTGTTATGATTGTTAATATGACTATTGTTATAATTATTGCAGCAAATCTGTATCAAGACACAACGTTAATCGCTTCTCAAGTGAGCCCAGAAGTTGCATGTACAAGCCATGACAAGCCAACAATGCGTTCCACCGTAAGTTTTTCATATGTATACGCACTTTCAACAGATATGCACACATCAGAAATGAAACGGGCACTCTATGGCACGCAGAATGATACTTGTTGACATTTCATTGCCAAGGGACGTAATACGTGTACGGGAAAATAGGAGTTACAGAGATAACTTAGATTTTTACGCGATCTGATAGTACATATGATTATTATTCATAATAGTAATACGTATAGAATATGTACAATATTATCTGGCTTGTTGTTATGATTGTTAATATGACTATTGTTATAATTATTGCAGCAAATCTGTATCAAGACACAACGTTAATCGCTTCTCAAGTGAGCCCAGAAGTTGCATGTACAAGCCATGACAAGCCAACAATGCGTTCCACCGTAAGTTTTTCATATGTATACGCACTTTCAACAGATATGCACACATCAGAAATGAAACGGGCACTCTATGGCACGCAGAATGATACTTGTTGACATTTCATTGCCAAGGGACGTAATACGTGTACGGAAAATAGGAGAAAAAGAGATAACTTAGATTTTTACGCGATCTGATATTACATATGATTATTATTCATAATAGTAATACGTATAGAATATGTACAATATTATCTGGCTTGTTGTTATGATTGTTAATATGACTATTGTTATAATTATTGCAGCAAACCTGTATCAAGACACAACGTTAATCGCTTCTCAAGTGAGCCCAGAAGTTGCATGTACAAGCCATGACAAGCCAACAATGCGTTCCACAGTAAGTTTTTCATATGTATACGTACTTTCAAAAGATATGCACAAGTCAGAAATGAAACGGGCACTCTATGGCACGCAGAATGATACTTGTTGACATTTCATTGCGAAGGGACGTAATACGTGTACGGGAAAATAGGAGAATCAGAGATAACTTAGATTTTTACGCGATCTGATAGTACATATGATTATTATTCATACTAGTAATACGTATAGAATATGTACAAAAGTATCTGGCTTGTTGTTATGATTGTTAATATGACTATTGTTATAATTATTGCAGCAAATCTGTATCAAGACACAACGTTAATCGCTTCTCAAGTGAGCCCAGAAGTTGCATGTACAAGCCATGACAAGCCAACAATGCGTTCCACCGTAAGTTTTTCATATGTATACGCACTTTCAACAGATATGCACACATCAGAAATGAAACGGGCACTCTATGGCACGCAGAATGATACTTGTTGACATTTCATTGCCAAGGGACGTAATACGTGTACGGGAAAATAGGAGAAAAAGAGATAACTTAGATTTTTACGCGATCTGATATTACATATGATTATTATTCATAATAGTAATACGTAGAGAATATGTACAATATTATCTGGCTTGTTGTTATGATTGTTAATATGACTATTGTTATAATTATTGCAGCAAACCTGTATCAAGACACAACGTTAAACGCTTCTCAAGTGAGCCCAGAAGTTGCATGTACAAGCCATGACAAGCCAACAATGCCTTCCACCGTAAGTTTTTCATATGTATACGTACTTTCAACAGATATGCACACGTCAGAAATGAAACGTGCACACTATGGCACGCAGAATGATACTTGTTGACATTTCATTGCCAAGGGACGTAATACGTGTACGGGAAAATAGGAGGAATAGAGATAACTTAGATTTTTACGCGATCTGATAGTACATATGATTATTATTCATAATAGTAATACGTATAGAATATGTACAATATTATCTGGCTTGTTGTTGTGATTGTTAATATGACTATTGTTATAATTATTGCAACAAACCTGTATCAAGACACAACGTTAATCGCTTCTCAAGTGAGACCAGAAGTTGCATGTACAAGCTATGCGAGCCAACAATGCGTTCCACCGTAAGTTTTTCTTATGTATACGTACTTTCAACAGATATGCACAAGTCAGAAATGAAACGGGCACTCTATGGCACGCAGAATGATACTTGTTGACATTTCATTGCCAAGGGACGTAATACGTGTACGGGAAAATAGGAGTTACAGAGATAACTTAGATTTTTACGCGATCTGATAGTACATATGATTATTATTCATAACAGTAATACGTATAGAATATGTACAATATTATCTGGCTTGTTGTTGTGATTGTTAATATGACTATTGTTATAATTATTGCAGCAAACCTGTATCAAGACACAACGTTAATCGCTTCTCAAGTGAGCCCAGAAGTTGCATGTACAAGCTATGACAAGCCAACAATGCGTTCCACCGTAAGTTTTTCATATGTATACGTACTTTCAACAGATATGCACAAGTCAGAAATGAAACGGGCACTCTATGGCACGCAGAATGATACTTGTTGACATTTCATTGCCAAGGGACGTAATACGTGTACGGGAAAATAGGAGAATAGAGATAACTTAGATTTTTACGCGATCTGATAGTACATATGATTATTATTCATAATAGTAATACGTATAGAATATGTACAATATTATCTGGCTTGTTGTTATGATTGTTAATATGACTATTGCTATAATTATTGCAGCAAACCTGTATCAAGACACAACGTTAATCGCTTCTCAAGTGAGCCCAGAAGTTGCATGTACAAGCCATGACAAGCCAACAATGCGTTCCACCGTAAGTTTTTCATATGTATACGTACTTTCAACAGATATGCACAAGTCAGAAATGAAACGGGCACTCTATGGCACGCAGACTGATACTTGTTGACATTTCATTGCCAAGGGACGTAATACGTGTACGGGAAAATAGGAGAAATAGAGATAACTTAGATTTTTACGCGATCTGATAGTACATATGATTATTATTCATAATAGTAATACGTATAGAATATGTACAATATTATCTGGCTTGTTGTTATGATTGTTAATATGACTATTGTTATAATTATTGCAACAAACCTGTATCAAGACACAACGTTAATCGCTTCTCAAGTGAGCCCAGAAGTTGCATGTACAAGCCATGACAAGCCAACAATGCGTTCCACCGTAAGTTTTTCTTATGTTTACGTACTTTCAACAGATATGCACAAGTCAGAAATGAAACGGGCACTCTATGGCACGCAGACTGATACTTGTTGACATTTCATTGCCAAGGGACGTAATACGTGTACGGGAAAATAGGAGAAACAGAGATAACTTAGATTTTTACGCGTTCTGATAGTACATATGATTATTATTCATAATAGTAATACGTATAGAATATGTGCAATATTATCTGGCTTGTTGTTATGATTGTTAATATGACTATTGTTATAATTATTGCAGCAAACCTGTATCAAGACACAACGTTAATCGCTTCTCAAGTGAGCCCAGAAGTTGCATGTACAAGCCATGACAAGCCAACAATGCGTTCCACCGTAAGTTTTTCATATGTATACGTACTTTCAACAGATATGCACTAGTCAGAAATGAAACGGGCACTCTATGGCACGCAGAATGATACTTGTTGACATTTCATTGCCAAGGGACGTAATATGTGTACGGGAAAATAGGAAAAATAGAGATAACTTAGATTTTTACGCGTTCTGATAGTACATATGATTATTATTCATAATAGTAATACGTATAGAATATGTGCAATATTATCTGGCTTGTTGTTATGATTGTTAATATGACTATTGTTATAATTATTGCAGCAAACCTGTATCAAGACACAACGTTAATCGCTTCTCAAGTGAGCCCAGAAGTTGCATGTACAAGCCATGACAAGCCAACAATGCGTTCCACCGTAAGTTTTTCATATGTATACGTACTTTCAACAGATATGCACTAGTCAGAAATGAAACGGGCACTCTATGGCACGCAGAATGATACTTGTTGACATTTCATTGCCAAGGGACGTAATATGTGTACGGGAAAATAGGAAAAATAGAGATAACTTAGATTTTTACGCGATCTGATAGTACATATGATTATTATTCATAATAGTAATACGTATAGAATATGTACAATATTATCTGGCTTGTTGTTATGATTGTTAATATGACTATTGTTATAATTATTGCAGCAAACCTGTATCAAGACACAACGTTAATCGCTTCTCAAGTGAGCCCAGAAGTTGCATGTACAAGCCATGACAAGCCAACAATGCGTTCCACCGTAAGTTTTTCATATGTATACGTACTTTCAACAGATATGCACTAGTCAGAAATGAAACGGGCACTCTATGGCACGCAGAATGATACTTGTTGACATTTCATTGCCAAGGGACGTAATATGTGTACGGGAAAATAGGAGATACAGAGATAACTTAGATTTTTACGCGATCTGATAGTACATATGATTATTATTCATAATAGTAATACGTATAGAATATGTACAATATTATCTGGCTTGTTGTTATGATTGTTAATATGACTATTGTTATAATTATTGCAGCAAACCTGTATCAAGACACAACGTTAATCTCGTCTCAAGTGAGCCCAGAAGTTGCATGTACAAGCCATGACAAGCCAACAATGCGTTCCACCGTAAGTTTTTCATATGTATACGTACTTTCAACAGATATGCACTAGTCAGAAATGAAACGGGCACTCTATGGCACGCAGAATGATACTTGTTGACATTTCATTGCCAAGGGACGTAATACGTGTACGGGAATATAGGAGAATCAGAGATAACTTAGATTTTTACGCGATCTGATAGTACATATGATTATTATTCATAATATTAATACGTATAGAATAAGTACAATATTATCTGGCTTGTTGTTATGATTGTTAATATGACTATTGTTATAATTATTGCAGCAAACCTGTATCAAGACACAACGTTAATCGCTTCTCAAGTGAGCCCAGAAGTTGCATGTACAAGCCATGACAAGCCAACAATGCGTTCCACCGTAAGTTTTTCATATGTATACGTACTTTCAACAGATATGCACTAGTCAGAAATGAAACGGGCACTCTATGGCACGCAGAATGATACTTGTTGACATTTCATTGCCAAGGGACGTAATATGTGTACGGGAAAATAGGAAAATAGAGATAACTTAGATTTTTACGCGATCTGATAGTACATATGATTATTATTCATAATAGTAATACGTATAGAATATGTGCAATATTATCTGGCTTGTTGTTATGATTGTTAATATGACTATTGTTATAATTATTGCAGCAAACCTGTATCAAGACACAACGTTAATCGCTTCTCAAGTGAGCCCAGAAGTTGCATGTACAAGCCATGACAAGCCAACAATGCGTTCCACCGTAAGTTGTTCATATGTATACGTACTTTCAACAGATATGCACTAGTCAGAAATGAAACGGGCACTCTATGGCACGCAGAATGATACTTGTTGACATTTCATTGCCAAGGGACGTAATATGTGTACGGGAAAATAGGAAAAATAGAGATAACTTAGATTTTTACGCGATCTGATAGTACATATGATTATTATTCATAATAGTAATACGTATAGAATATGTGCAATATTATCTGGCTTGTTGTTATGATTGTTAATATGACTATTGTTATAATTATTGCAGCAAACCTGTATCAAGACACAACGTTAATCGCTTCTCAAGTGAGCCCAGAAGTTGCATGTACAAGCCATGACAAGCCAACAATGCGTTCCACCGTAAGTTTTTCATATGTATACGTACTTTCAACAGATATGCACTAGTCAGAAATGAAACGGGCACTCTATGGCACGCAGAATGATTCTTGTTGACATTTCATTGACAAGGGACGTAATACGTGTACGGGAAAATAGGAGATACAGAGATAACTTAGATTTTTACGCGATCTGATAGTACATATGATTATTATTCATAATAGTAATACGTATAGAATATGTACAATATTATCTGGCTTGTTGTTATGATTGTTAATATGACTATTGTTATAATTATTGCAGCAAACCTGTATCAAGACACAACGTTAATCGCTTCTCAAGTGAGCCCAGAAGTTGCATGTACAAGCCATGACAAGCCAACAATGCGTTCCACCGTAAGTTTTTCATATGTATACGTACTTTCAACAGATATGCACTAGTCAGAAATGAAACGGGCACTCTATGGCACGCAGAATGATACTTGTTGACATTTCATTGCCAAGGGACGTAATACGTGTACGGGAAAATAGGAGATACAGAGATAACTTAGATTTTTACGCGATCTGATAGTACATATGATTATTATTCATAATAGTAATACGTATAGAATATGTGCAATATTATCTGGCTTGTTGTTATGATTGTTAATATGACTATTGTTATAATTATTGCAGCAAACCTGTATCAAGACACAACGTTAATCTCGTCTCAAGTGAGCCCAGAAGTTGCATGTACAAGCCATGACAAGCCAACAATGCGTTCCACCGTAAGTTTTTCATATGTATACGTACTTTCAACAGATATGCACTAGTCAGAAATGAAACGGGCACTCTATGGCACGCAGAATGATACTTGTTGACATTTCATTGCCAAGGGACGTAATACGTGTACGGGAAAATAGGAGATACAGAGATAACTTAGATTTTTACGCGATCTGATAGTACATATGATTATTATTCATAATATTAATACGTATAGAATAAGTACAATATTATCTGGCTTGTTGTTATGATTGTTAATATGACTATTGTTATAATTATTGCAGCAAACCTGTATCAAGACACAACGTTAATCGCTTCTCAAGTGAGCCCAGAAGTTGCATGTACAAGCCATGACAAGCCAACAATGCGTTCCACCGTAAGTTTTTCATATGTATACGTACTTTCAACAGATATGCACTAGTCAGAAATGAAACGGGCACTCTATGGCACGCAGAATGATACTTGTTGACATTTCATTGCAAAGGGACGTAATACGTGTACGGGAAAATAGGAGAAACTGAGATAACTTAGATTTTTACGCGATCTGATAGTACATATGATTAACATTCATAATAGTAATACGTATAGAATATGTACAATATTATCTGGCTTGTTGTTATGATTGTTAATATGACTATTGTTATAATTATTGCAGCAAACCTGTATCAAGACACAACGTTAATCGCTTCTCAAGTGAGCCCAGAAGTTGCATGTACAAGCCATGACAAGCCAACAATGCGTTCCACCGTAAGTTTTTCATATGTATACGTACTTTCAACAGATATGCACTAGTCAGAAATGAAACGGGCACTCTATGGCACGCAGAATGATACTTGTTGACATTTCATTGCCAAGGGACGTAATATGTGTACGGGAAAATAGGAAAAATAGAGATAACTTAGATTTTTACGCGATCTGATAGTACATATGATTATTATTCATAATAGTAATACGTATAGAATATGTGCAATATTATCTGGCTTGTTGTTATGATTGTTAATATGACTATTGTTATAATTATTGCAGCAAACCTGTATCAAGACACAACGTTAATCGCTTCTCAAGTGAGCCCAGAAGTTGCATGTACAAGCCATGACAAGCCAACAATGCGTTCCACCGTAAGTTTTTCATATGTATACGTACTTTCAACAGATATGCACTAGTCAGAAATGAAACGGGCACTCTATGGCACGCAGAATGATACTTGTTGACATTTCATTGCCAAGGGACGTAATATGTGTACGGGAAAATAGGAAAAATAGAGATAACTTAGATTTTTACGCGATCTGATAGTACATATGATTATTATTCATAATAGTAATACGTATAGAATATGTACAATATTATCTGGCTTGTTGTTATGATTGTTAATATGACTATTGTTATAATTATTGCAGCAAACCTGTATCAAGACACAACGTTAATCGCTTCTCAAGTGAGCCCAGAAGTTGCATGTACAAGCCATGACAAGCCAACAATGCGTTCCACCGTAAGTTTTTCATATGTATACGTACTTTCAACAGATATGCACTAGTCAGAAATGAAACGGGCACTCTATGGCACGCAGAATGATACTTGTTGACATTTCATTGCCAAGGGACGTAATACGTGTACGGGAAAATAGGAGATACAGAGATAACTTAGATTTTTACGCGATCTGATAGTACATATGATTATTATTCATAATAGTAATACGTATAGAATATGTGCAATATTATCTGGCTTGTTGTTATGATTGTTAATATGACTATTGTTATAATTATTGCAGCAAACCTGTATCAAGACACAACGTTAATCTCGTCTCAAGTGAGCCCAGAAGTTGCATGTACAAGCCATGACAAGCCAACAATGCGTTCCACCGTAAGTTTTTCATATGTATACGTACTTTCAACAGATATGCACTAGTCAGAAATGAAACGGGCACTCTATGGCACGCAGAATGATACTTGTTGACATTTCATTGCCAAGGGACGTAATACGTGTACGGGAATATAGGAGAATCAGAGATAACTTAGATTTTTACGCGATCTGATAGTACATATGATTATTATTCATAATATTAATACGTATAGAATAAGTACAATATTATCTGGCTTGTTGTTATGATTGTTAATATGACTATTGTTATAATTATTGCAGCAAACCTGTATCAAGACACAACGTTAATCGCTTCTCAAGTGAGCCCAGAAGTTGCATGTACAAGCCATGACAAGCCAACAATGCGTTCCACCGTAAGTTGTTCATATGTATACGTACTTTCAACAGATATGCACTAGTCAGAAATGAAACGGGCACTCTATGGCACGCAGAATGATACTTGTTGACATTTCATTGCCAAGGGACGTAATATGTGTACGGGAAAATAGGAAAAATAGAGATAACTTAGATTTTTACGCGATCTGATAGTACATATGATTATTATTCATAATAGTAATACGTATAGAATATGTGCAATATTATCTGGCTTGTTGTTATGATTGTTAATATGACTATTGTTATAATTATTGCAGCAAACCTGTATCAAGACACAACGTTAATCGCTTCTCAAGTGAGCCCAGAAGTTGCATGTACAAGCCATGACAAGCCAACAATGCGTTCCACCGTAAGTTTTTCATATGTATACGTACTTTCAACAGATATGCACTAGTCAGAAATGAAACGGGCACTCTATGGCACGCAGAATGATACTTGTTGACATTTCATTGCCAAGGGACGTAATATGTGTACGGGAAAATAGGAAAAATAGAGATAACTTAGATTTTTACGCGATCTGATAGTACATATGATTATTATTCATAATAGTAATACGTATAGAATATGTGCAATATTATCTGGCTTGTTGTTATGATTGTTAATATGACTATTGTTATAATTATTGCAGCAAACCTGTATCAAGACACAACGTTAATCGCTTCTCAAGTGAGCCCAGAAGTTGCATGTACAAGCCATGACAAGCCAACAATGCGTTCCACCGTAAGTTTTTCATATGTATACGTACTTTCAACAGATATGCACTAGTCAGAAATGAAACGGGCACTCTATGGCACGCAGAATGATTCTTGTTGACATTTCATTGACAAGGGACGTAATACGTGTACGGGAAAATAGGAGATACAGAGATAACTTAGATTTTTACGCGATCTGATAGTACATATGATTATTATTCATAATAGTAATACGTATAGAATATGTACAATATTATCTGGCTTGTTGTTATGATTGTTAATATGACTATTGTTATAATTATTGCAGCAAACCTGTATCAAGACACAACGTTAATCGCTTCTCAAGTGAGCCCAGAAGTTGCATGTACAAGCCATGACAAGCCAACAATGCGTTCCACCGTAAGTTTTTCATATGTATACGTACTTTCAACAGATATGCACTAGTCAGAAATGAAACGGGCACTCTATGGCACGCAGAATGATACTTGTTGACATTTCATTGCCAAGGGACGTAATACGTGTACGGGAAAATAGGAGATACAGAGATAACTTAGATTTTTACGCGATCTGATAGTACATATGATTATTATTCATAATAGTAATACGTATAGAATATGTGCAATATTATCTGGCTTGTTGTTATGATTGTTAATATGACTATTGTTATAATTATTGCAGCAAACCTGTATCAAGACACAACGTTAATCTCGTCTCAAGTGAGCCCAGAAGTTGCATGTACAAGCCATGACAAGCCAACAATGCGTTCCACCGTAAGTTTTTCATATGTATACGTACTTTCAACAGATATGCACTAGTCAGAAATGAAACGGGCACTCTATGGCACGCAGAATGATACTTGTTGACATTTCATTGCCAAGGGACGTAATACGTGTACGGGAAAATAGGAGAATCAGAGATAACTTAGATTTTTACGCGATCTGATAGTACATATGATTATTATTCATAATATTAATACGTATAGAATAAGTACAATATTATCTGGCTTGTTGTTATGATTGTTAATATGACTATTGTTATAATTATTGCAGCAAACCTGTATCAAGACACAACGTTAATCGCTTCTCAAGTGAGCCCAGAAGTTGCATGTACAAGCCATGACAAGCCAACAATGCGTTCCACCGTAAGTTTTTCATATGTATACGTACTTTCAACAGATATGCACTAGTCAGAAATGAAACGGGCACTCTATGGCACGCAGAATGATACTTGTTGACATTTCATTGCCAAGGGACGTAATACGTGTACGGGAAAATAGGAGAAACTGAGATAACTTAGATTTTTACGCGATCTGATAGTACATATGATTAACATTCATAATAGTAATACGTATAGAATATGTACAATATTATCTGGCTTGTTGTTATGATTGTTAATATGACTATTGTTATAATTATTGCAGCAAACCTGTATCAAGACACAACGTTAATCGCTTCTCAAGTGAGCCCAGAAGTTGCATGTACAAGCCATGACAAGCCAACAATGCGTTCCACCGTAAGTTTTTCATATGTATACGTACTTTCAACAGATATGCACTAGTCAGAAATGAAACGGGCACTCTATGGCACGCAGAATGATACTTGTTGACATTTCATTGCCAAGGGACGTAATATGTGTACGGGAAAATAGGAAAAATAGAGATAACTTAGATTTTTACGCGATCTGATAGTACATATGATTATTATTCATAATAGTAATACGTATAGAATATGTGCAATATTATCTGGCTTGTTGTTATGATTGTTAATATGACTATTGTTATAATTATTGCAGCAAACCTGTATCAAGACACAACGTTAATCGCTTCTCAAGTGAGCCCAGAAGTTGCATGTACAAGCCATGACAAGCCAACAATGCGTTCCACCGTAAGTTTTTCATATGTATACGTACTTTCAACAGATATGCACTAGTCAGAAATGAAACGGGCACTCTATGGCACGCAGAATGATTCTTGTTGACATTTCATTGACAAGGGACGTAATACGTGTACGGGAAAATAGGAGATACAGAGATAACTTAGATTTTTACGCGATCTGATAGTACATATGATTATTATTCATAATAGTAATACGTATAGAATATGTACAATATTATCTGGCTTGTTGTTATGATTGTTAATATGACTATTGTTATAATTATTGCAGCAAACCTGTATCAAGACACAACGTTAATCGCTTCTCAAGTGAGCCCAGAAGTTGCATGTACAAGCCATGACAAGCCAACAATGCGTTCCACCGTAAGTTTGTCTTATGTTTACGTACTTTCAACAGATATGCACAAGTCAGAAATGAAACGGGCACTCTATGGCACGCAGAATGATACTTGTTGACATTTCATTGCCAAGGGACGTAATACGTGTACGGGAAAATAGGAGAAACAGAGATAAATTAGATTTTTACGCGATCTGATAGTACATATGATTATTATTCATAATAGTAATACGTATAGAATATGTACAATATTATCTGGCTTGTTGTTATGATTGTTAATATGACTATTGTTATAATTATTGCAGCAAACCTGTATCAAGACACAACGTTAATCGCTTCTCAAGTGAGCCCAGAAGTTGCATGTACAAGCCATGACAAGCCAACAATGCGTTCCACCGTAAGTTTTTCATATGTATACGTACTTTCAACAGATATGCACAAGTCAGAAATGAAACGGGCACTCTATGGCACGCAGAATGATACTTGTTGACATTTCATTGCCAAGGGACGTAATACGTGTACGGGAAAATAGGAGAAAAAAGAGATAACTTAGATTTTTACGCGATCTGATAGTACATATGATTATTATTCATAATAGTAATACGTATAGAATATGTACAATATTATCTGGCTTGTTGTTATGATTGTTAATATGACTATTGTTATAATTATTGCAGCAAACCTGTATCAAGACACAACGTTAATCGCTTCTCAAGTGAGCCCAGAAGTTGCATGTACAAGCCATGACAAGCCAACAATGCGTTCCACCGTAAGTTTTTCATATGTATACGTACTTTCAACAGATATGCACAAGTCAGAAATGAAACGGGCACTCTATGGCACGCAGAATGATACTTGTTGACATTTCATTGCCAAGGGACGTAATACGTGTACGGGAAAATAGGAGGAATAGAGATAACTTAGATTTTTACGCGATCTGATAGTACATATGATTATTATTCATAATAGTAATACGTATAGAATATGTACAATATTATCTGGCTTGTTGTTGTGATTGTTAATATGACTATTGTTATAATTATTGCAACAAACCTGTATCAAGACACAACGTTAATCGCTTCTCAAGTGAGACCAGAAGTTGCATGTACAAGCCATGACAAGCCAACAATGCGTTCCACCGTAAGTTTTTCTTATGTATACGTACTTTCAACAGATATGCACAAGTCAGAAATGAAACGGGCACTCTATGGCACGCAGAATGATACTTGTTGACATTTCATTGCCAAGGGACGTAATACGTGTACGGGAAAATAGGAGTTACAGAGATAACTTAGATTTTTACGCGATCTGATAGTACATATGATTATTATTCATAACAGTAATACGTATAGAATATGTACAATATTATCTGGGCTTGTTGTTATGATTGTTAATATGACTATTGTTATAATTATTGCAGCAAACCTGTATCAAGACACAACGTTAATCGCTTCTCAAGTGAGCCCAGAAGTTGCATGTACAAGCCATGACAAGCCAACAATGCGTTCCACCGTAAGTTTTTTCATATGTATACGTACTTTAAACAGATATGCACAAGTCAGAAATGAAACGGGCACTCTATGGCACGCAGAATGATACTTGTTGACATTTCATTGCCAAGGGACGTAATACGTGTACGGGAAAATAGGAGAAATAGAGATAACTTAGATTTTTACGCGATCTGATAGTACATATGATTATTATTCATAATAGTAATACGTATAGAATATGTACAATATTATCTGGCTTGTTGTTATGATTGTTAATATGACTATTGCTATAATTATTGCAGCAAACCTGTATCAAGACACAACGTTAATCGCTTCTCAAGTGAGCCCAGAAGTTGCATGTACAAGCCATGACAAGCCAACAATGCGTTCCACCGTAAGTTTTTCATATGTATACGTACTTTCAACAGATATGCACAAGTCAGAAATGAAACGGGCACTCTATGGCACGCAGACTGATACTTGTTGACATTTCATTGCCAAGGGACGTAATACGTGTACGGGAAAATAGGAGAAATAGAGATAACTTAGATTTTTACGCGATCTGATAGTACATATGATTATTATTCATAATAGTAATACGTATAGAATATGTCCAATATTATCTGGCTTGTTGTTATGATTGTTAATATGACTATTGTTATAATTATTGCAACAAACCTGTATCAAGACACAACGTTAATCGCTTCTCAAGTGAGCCCAGAAGTTGCATGTACAAGCCATGACAAGCCAACAATGCGTTCCACCGTAAGTTTTTCTTATGTTTTCGTACTTTCAACAGATATGCACAAGTCAGAAATGAAACGGGCACTCTATGGCACGCAGAATGATACTTGTTGACATTTCATTGCCAAGGGACGTAATACGTGTACGGGAAAATAGGAGAAACAGAGATAACTTAGATTTTTACGCGTTCTGATAGTACATATGATTATTATTCATAATAGTAATACGTATAGAATATGTGCAATATTATCTGGCTTGTTGTTATGATTGTTAATATGACTATTGTTATAATTATTGCAGCAAACCTGTATCAAGACACAACGTTAATCGCTTCTCAAGTGAGCCCAGAAGTTGCATGTACAAGCCATGACAAGCCAACAATGCGTTCCACCGTAAGTTTGTCTTATGTTTACGTACTTTCAACAGATATGCACAAGTCAGAAATGAAACGGGCACTCTATGGCACGCAGAATGATACTTGTTGACATTTCATTGCCAAGGGACGTAATACGTGTACGGGAAAATAGGAGAAACAGAGATAAATTAGATTTTTACGCGATCTGATAGTACATATGATTATTATTCATAATAGTAATACGTATAGAATATGTACAATATTATCTGGCTTGTTGTTATGATTGTTAATATGACTATTGTTATAATTATTGCAGCAAACCTGTATCAAGACACAACGTTAATCGCTTCTCAAGTGAGCCCAGAAGTTGCATGTACAAGCCATGACAAGCCAACAATGCGTTCCACCGTAAGTTTTTTCATATGTATACGTACTTTCAACAGATATGCACAAGTCAGAAATGAAACGGGCACTCTATGGCACGCAGAATGATACTTGTTGACATTTCATTGCCAAGGGACGTAATACGTGTACGGGAAAATAGGAGAAAAAA
>JAWPHD010011934.1:0-79635 GCA_037043455.1 Cyrtodaria siliqua
AAACATGCTTGATCTAGCTGTGTAATATTTAGTAATGTATATTTTTTCTAATGTTACAGCATGTAGTACAGATTAAAAATAAAACACGGTACTCGTCTTCAATATCGTTAGTGTTACTTTCGCACACTCTTTCGTTTCTCTCTGTTCTCCCTTTTGAGTATCTCCCTGTTTCTATTCTTAAGCAATGAGCGGATAATCTTATTTTTGTTATACAACTTCTTAATTGTTTGGAGTATAATGTTTCTAGATATGTTTCAAAATCAAAATTTTCTTTCAACACCTTATATACCGTTAAAACTCTACTGCCTTCTATATCAGACCTCCATTGTTGCATGAAATTATCTATTGATATTTGTTTAAATATTGAAGGAAATGGTTTAAAACTAACACTCATGGGATGATAACTCGACATATTGGCTGTGTTAAGCTCTTTCTGGTCAATAGCTTATAGGTAATGGCATGTTGTCGTCTGTCCGTACAGAGCACTCAAATGCCAAATTGTCGAAACCAGTCCGATTTATTCCATAGTAGTTTCGAATAATATTTTTTGAAATATCTTAACATTGTATGCTTTTAACAATTTTGCCTTATATAAGGCTCGAACCCTGAACTTTCGGTTCAATAGACACATAGAAGACGACGCTCTAATCGACTGCGCAAAGGCGCAGTTCTTTCTTTCTTTCTTTCTAAGGTGTATAGTCCCTCTACCATATGAGCCCCGGGAAGAATCCCCCGTTGACTCGGCATTATGTTTGGACTAAAATATTTTGATTTTGAATTTTGAATTGAGAGACTCCGCCTCAGAGTCGACCAAAGTGTCTGAATTGCCTGCCAAATATATAATCATAGCACTGGCGGTTAATTTAATCTAATTTCGCGCGCTATGATTATGAGTGTGTTTTTGGTGGTTTTTTAAACTGTTTTTGATTTACTTTGTGTTTTGGTTCGCAACTGCATTACTTGTTATAATTGGTTTGTCCTGGGGTGACGGGCCGTGGGGCGATGTGGGATACACGTACTGCCCTGCTAAAAGGCGCAGTTGGTTTGTTGCGGTATTAAATAGTATATAACAAATGCCACGATCTGCAATCTGATTGGTTCCGAACATTTGTCATGTGAGCGATCTCGTACACGTTTTGATTCATCACTCTAGCAAATTCATTTTAAATCCGATCTTCACAAACTTGATCGGAATATTATTATAAAAGACAGCTCGGATAAGTTCGAAAATCACACATGTTGGATAAATAAAAAACAGAATTATGACCATTGTTTGAATGAAACAAAAGCATTGTTGACACTCTAGTATTTTTTATTTTGCTGTTGATATTTTCCAAGCTTTGTCAAGGTTTTTATATAAATAAAATCACTATTATTGAATATTAAACAACTTAGTTAATTTAGTTATGGCCCTTTGTTTAGTAAAGCATGCTACATTCTGTTAACAATACAAGTTTCCTTGTCTTTCATCAAATTCTAACCAAACTTGGTGAAACTATTGTTACTAATAACAGCTTGAAACAGTTATCAAAGACCCTGAAGCTCACCTGACGACATTGTAGACAGTTGCAACAGTAACAAAAGTGGGTCAGATAAAAGAGGTTCAAGAAAAATATTTTCCAAAATTATTCTAAGTAACACTGTAACCCCTGGTGCAGGGAAACAATTAACACCATACGTTCCATTGAGACACTTGATCATACGTTTCGAGTTTCGACTATTTATAGTAAAGGTGGCCATCTTGGATGTCTCGTTGATCTAATTTAATGAAATAATCCGCTTGAAAAAGGTCAAAAACACTTGTGATATCCGACAGAGTTATGACCATTGACATATTGAATTAATAAGGGAATTTCTGTGTGTTTTCATGAAAGCATCAATAAACGGCTTTTGATTTTCACCAGCTTTTATGAGAAGGGTTGTTTCAAATATCGTGTGAGTTGGACATACAGCAAAATAGACTTGTGCACTACACAGAGTTATTGCCGTTGAATATGTAAGCGGTTATATTGTGTTAGTAAAGAGCTTCTGATTTCCACCAAATTAGTGTTTATTTTAAGATTTCAGGTGAGTTTGACAACGAACACAATTATAGCCCATGATTATTTCAGTATAAGGGAATTTCAGCTTGCTTACACACTAAATTAGTACATGGCTTTTGATATGACCCCACAGGTGTACATAGAGTTATATAGGAAAATCGTTGTTGTTCAGTTTAGTCTAGCCAAGTCAATTAGGGGAGTGGAGGGGGTGGGTAGGTGGTAAGGCTGTGCGTGTTAGTGTGTGTATGGTGTGTGGGGGTGGGGGTAAGTATCACTTTGGACAACAAATGAACAAGAAAACAGTGATATAAAGTATCACAAGCCGGTCAGAACAGTTACATAAGAAAACAGTAAGGGGAATGATGAATATGATAAAAAAACGAACAGTGTGTAGATGTTAGACATTTTTTAATTGTAATTGTCAACAATCAAAGCACATTTATCATGAAAGATTTGAGCATTACATAAACTAGTCATCATGAGACAAAATGAACATGTTTTTAATTTTGGCATCTGTGTTGTATAATGTTAAAATATGAATATCTCATGTGTATCCCTTCCGGATGCTTTAACGAGAGAAATGTCATTTTGTACGATTCTGATGAGGATGTAACCACCCCCACCCCTCCCCCACGAGTACTGAATACTCCTTATTTTAGAGAACGAGTACTGAATACTATTTAGCTCCGGACAAAATGTCTAAGTATAAAATTACAAAGGGCAATAACTCTAATTTGAATGATGACCTAAAACACCTCAAAGCCAGGATCTGCTGGACGAATGAAGGCCGATTATCAAAATTAGACCTTTATTTACATTTTATGATATATTTTTTTGTACATATTTGGTTTTAAAAATACATTTTATGAGTACTAAATACTAAATAGTGTGTTGTGCGAGTACTGCGTACCAGGCTCGTGCGTACTGAATACCGCCTAAAACGCCCTGAATACTGCGTACCAAAAGGGGTGTGGGTGGTGGGGGGGGGGGGGGGGGGGGGGGGTGTTCAGCCTCATAGATGATTATCCGCGTACAGAATTAAAACAACATTACAATTAACAAACAATCCTCGCCCTCATGGAGAAAACACGGACAGGCTACTTACGAAAACATTACATTTTCTGTAAATGTTCGGTTTGTATAAGAAATTATACGATAAAAAAATGCAGGAATGAATGCAGATTGTAAAAAGTATAGTGTTCCCGTGAAAATATATTCATATTTAGCTAAACAAAAGTGCTCGAACTACTGCTTCAGTGCAGTTTACCGGTGTATGACTAACTGCTTATTTTATAAAAATCACTATGCCTAGCTGAGATTTTTACTGTATCCTAGCTGCATATGACAATCTTAGTATTCAATGTGCAATACCATTGTGGTGTCATTGTTAGTGCCAAACTATATTTATTTTGAAAAAAATAAAAGCATACAATTTTCGGAGAGTGTATTAGACTAAAAATAATGCACGCGGAAAATGTGTTAATAAGAAATAAATAGTATTTTGCGTTAGCATTACAGTAATATAGGTCATATAAGGTCATTTACGTTTTTCCATCATTAAACGCTACAGATCTGGCCTAAAATTCAAATATTCTTGAGAATATTCTTATACTTAAGCCCAAGTATAACGACTTTTTTTTTGTAATTTTCAATAATTATGATAAATGTTCTGAACAAATGGCTATGTATAGATATGATAAATACTAATAAATAACAACTTTATACGATTGTTACTCTTTGGAGGTCATATCAATATTTGTGAACCAAATTTGAGTACTTGAGCCCAAGTCTAAGAATACTCTGATAGGTAACTGTAAATCACTGTTAGCCATGCAATGTCATGAGAACATTGTGATATTCAGTTTTGATTCAGATTATTAGGCCCACCCAATAAAGAATTTTTGTGTGCAGTAAAATATAAACACACAACAGAAATTGTTCATTTAATGCTTTGCTATCATTCTTGTTCTAGAAACAATAAAGAAATATCAGCCAAGTTTTGTATTTAAACTAGCTAAATTATGAATATGCTTTTCTAAATTACAAAATTGTGTTTAGCTTTTCTTACCAAAGACAATATTATAGCAATGTAACACAAAAAAAACTACAAGCGGGCCTCAGTTTATTTACCTGAGTTGATCGGTCATGGAGCATGCAGTCAGTAAATAAACAAGATGTCCATGCCTTTTCAATGACCAAGTAGCGATGGGAAATATTAGGAAATATGTCCTAATATTTTTAATCCAATCTGGGTTCAAACTAGGTCTGAGTTTGAGGGAGAAGGATTTGTTTGTACGGTGTTTTACGCCGGAGGAGTGATTTATCTCTACTGAGGAAACCGGGAGAAGTTTGAGAAAATAGGTTGAAGTGAGGTAGAATTGAGAAACGTGCAAGTATTGAAGTTTACCAACCGATTATTCTGGATAGATATTTGTTTAATCATTTGTTTTTGCAACTTGTAAATAAAATGGCGTATCTAATTAAACTGTTGTTGATTCATAATAAATAGCATGCTTGGTAGTGGAACCATTTACTGTTCACCACTATATTTTCCTCTGATTGTGCGATGACCGGACAGGTTGTGGACCCTATGATGACGTCTACCTAAAGCCCAAAAGGACGGTGACGTTTAATGTTTGTCTGCAGTCTTCTCTGGTCGAGCCCTTAATGGTTTGTTCTCTTGTTGCTCTGGCTTCTGCCAAGTCAATGAGTACCTTCTTTGTGGCTTTCTAGGCTATTGTATTTATATATACACGAGCATCTTTGTGTTTTACTTATATTGTCTATTAATGCTGCCTTGTTGGTTAGAGAATAGTTTATGGCGGGGATTTCTTTATGTACACTGTCCCGTTTTATTGGGTTGACAGTAGGGTAAGTGTGAGGTTTGGTGCACCCTAGAACCTTGTTTAAACCCCCAGCTGCCTTTTTTGCCACTGACCGTTCCAAGGCGGTAGCCCTATTGTCAGCCCTTTTATATTTGTGATGTCTTATTTGGCCTTCTAGTCATCTTTACATTTTTTCTTTGTTTCTGTGTGTGTTTGTGATTGACTGTCGTCCTTGAATGCTGTTTTTCCTGTTCGACTTTTATATCTATGTTTTCTCATATAAAGTCACAAAGAAATGCATTTATTATTTGCCATTTTACATAGGTAAACATGTTTCTTAAATAACGTGCCATGTTTGTTATTCATGAAATACTTTGACTTTGTTAAAGCAAATAATAATTGCATTTGTTCTTTCCTTTTATCAGAAATAATGACAACACTTTTTAAAGTTTTAATTTTTATTTTGCAAACAAATCAAGTAGAAACCCTTTAAAAAAAACTCATTATCATCAAACGCAAGGTTTATTTATCATTACATACATCAATACTACATCAATGGTCTCTGCAATAGGATTCATTAATCACTCATTATCAATTATCATTACAACAATCACTACTACAAGTACATCAATGAATTATGATCAGTAAAGCAGGGTTGATTTATCACAACCTGACTTCTATGGTGATGTGATTTATAAACTTCGTAAGATTCTAGGTCATGATCACTTTCATACTATCTTTGTTAAACTTGTTAAAAAGTTTATCAAAAGAGGTTATGACCCTATCATTTTGCAACGTACTGCATGCTTGGTGGTGGACCCTTTTACAGTTCGCCACTATGCTTTCCTTTTTAATTGTACGATGACCGGACAGGCTATGGACCCTATGATGACGCCTACCTAAAGTCCATTGGGACGGTGGCGTTTGATGTTTGTCCATGATATTTCTTGTCGTGCCCTTAATGGTTTATTCTCTTACTGCTCTGGCTTCTGCAAAGTCATTGAGTACCTTCATTGTGGCTTTCTAGGCTATTGTTTTTTTTTGTATTATATTTACACGAGCATATTTGTGTTTTACTTATATTGCCTATTGCTGCTGCCTTGTTGGTTAGAGATTAGATCATGGCGGGGATTTCTTTATTTACATTGTCCTGTTTTAATGGGTTGACGGTAGGGTAAGTGTGAGGTTTGGTGCACCCTAGAACCGGTTTAAACCCCCAGTGGCCTACTTTGCCACTGACCGTTCCAAGGCGGTAGCCCTCTTGTCAACCCTTTTTGTGTTTGTGATGTTTGCATTTATTATTGATTTTGCCTTCTTGTTTGTCTGTTTGCGTGTTTGTTTCTGTGTTTTGTGGTTTACTGTCCTCCTTGAATGCTACTTTCCCTGTCCGATCTTTTTATATTTCTTTTTATCACTCAATATCATTTATCACTCGGTATCATTTATCACTACATCAACTGCTACGACATCAATGATCAATCAGCACTAGTGAATATCACCATCTCCTACCATTTCATGACTAAGTTTTGCGCATTTTCTCATTCTTCCACAGCTCTAGAGCGAGCACGGTTGAAGCCTGTCCAATGTTCCAGAATGGTTTGACTTCGTCTGAATAGCGCATACAATGTGTATTGTTAGTTGAAAACCATTCAACCACATCTGATAACAGCATGAATGCAATATTAGTCAATAGAAGGCGCTTTTCCGCTAATAGTTTACAAGTAGTAGATACCAATTTAGGAACTTTCTTTCTTGGGGACATAAAATATTCTGGAATGTTTGAATTTTTTTTATCGTTCTTGACTTTGAAAAATTGGCGTAAAAAATAATAATTATTATGGCGTAATAAGCTTATTTTGACGTTGACTTGGCAGAATTTCAGCCAGGTCAGGATGTCTGTGCAATCTTTGTCTTTAATATTTCGTTCCTGCAACAAATTATGCCAGGGTCTGTTGTCTCAACAAAATCTCAAGAAGTAGCCCCACAATATACACAGCTGAATTCATCCATAATTTTCCGAAATTATACAATAATTAAAGGTTATCGTCAGTTGTCATCAATGTATACTGACTCTTTTACACTATTGTCTTAAAGTTACAAATGATCATATAAACTCTCTTCTTATTTGCACGGTTATTATAGTAGTAACAGTGTTGCTTGTGACAAGCATGGAGGGTGCATGATGTAGCCCAGAAATTATACCAATAATGTAGCCCAGAAATTATATCAATAAACTATAAATTTCATGCGTAGCGTTCTTAAATGTGAACTAAAATGAGAATGTCAATTATCAGCTAGGCATACAGTTAGTTATTTTGTGGTGGAAGCACAGCTATGCTTACAGTAATTTTACAGCTGTCATACACCGGCAAACTGCACAGAAGCAGTACTTCGAGCATTTGTTTGGCTAAATATGAATATATTTTCACGGGAACACTATATTTTTTACAATCTGCATTCTTTCCTGCAATTATGTATCGTATAAGTTCTCAAACAAACCGATAATTCACAGAACATTCAATGTTTTTGTAAGCAGCCTATCCGTGTGGCGAGGATTATTTGCTTATTTTAGTGTTTTTTTAATTCTGTACGCGGATAATCATATATACAGTGCTAATGGTATTTTACCGACAATGTGAAATATCGTTGTTTTACAGCATGATAGAAAATAATAAAGGTAAACTCACCGAAAACAGGTAAACTCACCGAAAACAGTGTCACCTGAGTTTACATACTGTGAATATGATAGACATCTGAAATTAAATTTGTAATGGATCACTAAATATAATGTTTTTTCATGATTAGAATGTGAGGAATTGGGAAAAGATCATGGTTAGAATATGAAGAATTGGTAAATTATCATAGTTATAAACAAAAAACAACTTAATGATACTATAATAGCAATGGGAGCGTCTGTGAAGGTAATCTCAGTGTTTAGCAATGTAAATTTACATGAGAAGAAAAGGTTTAATGTTAGATGTTTGTTATTATTGAAATCTGATTAGTAGTTGTAATAAGAGAATGAGAATAAGTAGCAGTGGAACAAACCTATTCAAACTCTTTAGAAGATGCTGCAGTTAAAGTTTCATCAACTATAACAGAGATACATATATAACTTTACCCACAAGCATTTAGTAATATTCAAACAAAATTTCCTTTATATTATTCTTATAATTAATCTTAAGTATTGAACAAATGCAAGTTATGTAGAAAAACTAACGGGGCGTCGCGAGCTTTTAAAAAATCGAGATTGCCGTTTGTCCCTTTAATAAAGTGTTAACATCTATCAATAATCAGTGACGATAACGTTTTGAAGCCGGCTGTATTTGTATGCTGAGAAAGATTTATAGACTGTATCCCTAAAATCTGGGCTGATAATTAAGCATTGACTACATCCCGGTATTCTTACTAGAATATAGTTGTTTTATGAACAGTAAAATGACGCATTCGCAACATCTCGTACACTGCTTCGCAGCATGATCCCGAGGAATGACGGGATTGGCCGAGCGTTCACGATTGTAAAATGACGTTGGTGCACAGTCCAACACCTGAGATAGCCTCAATTGAATTGCATTGAATGTTGTTTAAAGGCTCATCAACACAGTATGGGTTATTTAGAGCCGCCCCAGAGAGAGGGGAAGGATACATAGGAATCCGGGAACCGTGCCCTACTCTTATTATCGAATAGATTCCTATGGTTCTTTAATGTGCTCGGAGGATAGACCGATACACGGGACCGCCCGGATTACGTCCCCATCCGACGGACGAGGTCTTGCCCAAGAACACACCGACGAAACTCAGTGGCACCACGGAGGATTGAACCCGGGGCCTCAAGGCTCCGGCAATAAGTATCGTCTCCTGATGCTGCTTTACAGACCGGATAGTTGACTCGCATCAGATTGTCATACATGTACATACTTACAATACATATGTTAGAGCGTTCAGCGCCCCTTTTGGGCATCTTGTATTACTTTAACATATTAAGTCAAATAAAGTGGCCTTCGATCACCAAAGAAAAGTATTTTTAAAGCCTTATAAAGTATCATAATAATAATAATCATAATTTATAGAACAAAATCTAGCCGGGTCGTCTAGTTTTCCAGACCAAACTATTTCATCTACCTTAATGTTATCGTACGAGTCATGGCGTCTAGTTTAGAGCAATTGCGCATTGAATCTGAATGATGGCTGTATTCGTATATGGGGTGACACCCATAATCATCCAGATCGCAAACAGTTCATGTAACATGTAGACTACACGTTTAAACCGATAGTATTAACCCTTAACCCGCTAAGCACGACTATAATAGCCTTGCGTTCATTGTAAACCCAGATCAGCCTGCGAGTAACTCACAGACTGATCAGGGCTTACAATGTCCGGCTGCTGATCAGTCATTTTCTCCAAAAAATTCTTTGTCACATAAATGGAATTGTCTTAATTCAAAGAAAGAACAGTCCATTATATATATATTGCGGGTTAAGGGTTAAAACTCTGCAATTATTTTTAGAAATGTGCATTAGCCCTTCACTTTTTTAGTCGGCATCCGTATGTACGCTGAGGCCAGAATTTGTTTTTTTATTTGTTTGGTTCTCAGATGTTTTCTTAAAAAATCTCATAAGTTAAAATGTATGGTTTTAAATAGATTTACATACATAGATAAATCTCATAAGTTAAAATGCATAATTTTAAATAGATTTACAAGAAAACTATGATACAATAGGAATTATGAAGTAATCTTTTTAGAACAGGTATTTTAATGTAAGTAATGTTTTGCATGAACATTTGTAAGTCATTAAAGTATCAAGGACAGATGAGTAATACAATTTATAAGTGGTTTTTGTCAATATGAATACGAAGCACGTGGTCGTATTTGTTGTAAATATTATGCAACATAAAACATCGTCAGAAATACGAAGTTTGGCAATGCATTTTGAAATAATTCACACACAATTTACCATAGCTTTTACATGAAAATCCAAAAGGGTGCACTGAATGCAGTACACACATTATGTACAACAACGGATATAAACATTATGTACAACAACTGATGTTTGCACTCATTCTGAAATCGTAAAGAAAGAAAAAACCTCCCCATTTGTTTATGTCTATATTCATATGCTTTAGTCTAGCTTCTGTAAATATTTGTTGTATTATATTTAAATACATATTTGACGCATATTTTATCATATAACTACGGTTTGCTGAGGGGTGGCCCACCCCGACACTCACAAACCTATGACGGGGTGAATAAATGGATCACCATTAATTTGGTGATTGAAATTTAAAAAAAAAAAAAAAAAAAAAAAAAAAAACTATGTACAACAACGGATATACACATTATGTGAAATTGCTTATTTTTTGTGTCATGACTTATGTTTAATGTTTAATGACACAAACATGCAGCTTTACAAATGTGCTATTCCATTTAAGTCTGAAAAATATGGACCGATTTTTAGTATTTTTATCGCCTATTCCTTAATTGAGCGTTACATATGGGAGTGCATTATACCTTAAGGCAACATGTCTGTTAAATGTACGCGTATATTAAAATCTCCATTTTAAAGTAGCTATTCCGCCAACAACCGCCACATTTTACAAATTTGTAAATCGTTTCTAAACCAACTGACGAGGAGGCATATATATATAGTCGCCACTGAGGAAGGCCGCAAGGCCGAAAGCTACGGCATAAATATATTTGCTAGAGTTTTTATTTATATATTATATCTATAACTTGCATATTTTGCGATTCCAAACTCAGTTGACACAATATAAACGGTTTTAACCAGCCAGGCCAAACCGCAAAAATGGAGCGTCGAATTAAGAGTTACCAACTCATAATTCACTTTACGCATATTCAATCACGGGTATTTTAAGAACCGTGAAAAAAATATACTTGTAATCTGCATATATACATAATTATATGACCTGAACACATGGATAGAGTTTTGATAAACGGGTTTGTCGTGTAATTTTGCCGTTATTTGGTGGGTTAATTCCTTTAATATATCAATTCATTTCTTTATAGATACATATAGATGCATACGTATAATATTTTGATATTTTAAGGCGATTTGATACAATTTAGGTATTCATTTAATCCATTTAGAAACTACCTAACAGTCTGATTATACACCCTAATAGAATCCCCAAAACAATAGTGGTATCTGACCTAAAAGGTAAAATATGTCTCTTTACAATATAAAGGCTGTGATGTCGCCGCCAATTCTTCTGCGATTCACAATTTTTAAGTAATACGTGGAGGTCTTAATACCTTTTAGAGGCAGCTAAACTGTTTGTTTTTTGTCAAGCTGAACATATGGCTGTCAAGTGGAACATGTGTTGGTTGGTCGGTTAGTTGGCTGATTGGTGTGTTAAGCCATTTCCAGCATATTTCACCAATATTTACGTAATTTCATTGTATCCATAGAAGTGCCAAACGTTAACAAGTTAACTTATTTGATGATTACATTTTAACTTGTGTCCCTAACATTTGTTATAGGAGCAAATATTTATACATCTCCATTTATTGTGACAGTATGATTTTTTTGTTTCAAAAACACACTTCATTCGGGTAGTAAAGAGACATTTATTTCTGCGTGGTGTTGCAATTAGTGATATATTTTGCATGGACAAATGCACCAAATCATTTTACCGCTGCATAAATGTATACTTACATGATATATCTTCAAGCCTGCAACTTTTTAAAATAATCTAAAATACATAATCTGAGAAAATTGAATTTAAACAGAAAATGATTCTATAGGCTACACCCCAATGCGTTGTGATGGTCGATTTTTTTCTTGGTGGAGGCAGACCACCTACTGTATATCTCCCGTCATCCGTAAGAATCGACAGTTTCTCACTATTAAGTCGCTCTCCCAGTGGGAGTCGAACCCGCAGCGGTTAGAGGCGGGACTGTGTGGTATTCGCGCACCAATCACGACGTGCTAAACTTACACACATACATCAGTATAGTATCTGCCCCCTCACCTTTGTTCTGACAGTTGCAGGGACAATGTGCACTGATACGTACGTTTAAGTATTTCGTCAAACATTAAATTATAAAACGATTGTAATACTTTCGTTGTATATTACCTTGTCTTCGTTTTTTACATAGTGCAAAGATCCATCATTATAAAATATGTCTCTTTCTTTTTAATATTATTTATTGAGTCATTAAAAGCAACGTGATTCGACAGGCACGCTGGGTAGTTTCGTTTGGTTTCGTACGTGTTTTATTTTTTAATAGTTCATTTATTTAATTATTTAATTTTTAAAACTATCGCATGGCATCTTCACTACTTTGCATTGTCTAATAGTGAGCACGAATGTTGTCAGTAGGTCGACGATATATCTTCTGCGGATTTATTTAAAAAAGTTCCGAAAACAAGGTAAATGTTTCTTAAACTCATATATAAATTATAATATTACATCGTTGTTAAGCCTACGTTAATGAATTTTATTATAAGTGTATCAATGTATTCTAATAGTTTCAATAATTTATATAAAAAACAAAGGAGGTTGGCTGGGAAAGGACGCAGTGCTAAGATTTTTTTTAAAACTGATATTTAAAGCTTCTTTGTTATTTAGATACAAAATTATCAAAAAAAGGGTACGTCATCACACTTTTTTGACTAGACGTCTTTAAAGAAGACACATGTTTCTGACTCCAAAATTTCACTAAAAAGAGGAATAATAGAGTCATTGAACATTTTCATAATTTTTTTTGCATATACATTACATTTATTGGAAAAGAACGAATAATTTTCGATTACATATATACATAACTTTCAAAACATACACAAACAATTGTAATCCTCATTCGTCGTTTTATTTTAAAAAGCAAACATATATGGACCCGTACCTCATTCACTTCTGTTTTTTACTAAAATGATAATTCAAGGTAAAAAAAAAAGTATGTTCTAATGCTAAGTTTTTTTTAAAACTTGTATATGACAAGGTTCTATGGCATATTTTTCAAACCAAGTAAACAAATATATAGGTCATCGGACTTCTAATGATTTTTTTTAAACAATTCTTTAAATTACATTTTTCACTGTAAAGTAATGTACACACAATTCTGACATAGATATCGAATATAAAATTTGCTCAGTATCTACTTTTATATGTGTATTTCACCACTGAAAAATAAAAATCGTATTTTTTCTGTACTAGCTAAGTTTGCAAAATGTTGTTTAAGACGTAAACATAGCATAGCAGCATATCATGTTGTTCAACTTGTTTAATAAGTTCAGTGTATTTAAATAGGCACTAATGTAAGATTCAATTCGAGCTAAACGGAAAAACGAGCGATGATTAGGCCTTCATATGCATATGTACGTATATCGGTGCAAAATGAATTTCCTCATAAATAAGGGGTCTTTTTATGATTTTCCCACTCTTGGTCCGTGCCCAGACACAGATGTCCAGAGAGTTTCACCTTTATTTTGTAAATTTCTTGCGTTCAAATCAAGCGCCGGAAGTTGCTCAACCCAAGTTACGGGAGGTTCTACATAGGAAAAGTGGGTGGTCTGCCTCCACCACAAAAAATAGACCGTCATATATAACCTTACATGTATTGAAAATGGCGTAAAACACCATACAAACAAAACAAAGATATCTTGTTCTTGAACATTATGTCGTATTTGCAATTCATTATGTTGAGGCTCATTAGAACAGAGACTAAATATGCAGGATACCCATCCTTCATAGTGAAGATCATAGAGAGGTCAGTTTATTGTTTAGAACAGAGACTATCATTACTGTCCGAAACTGCAGGATACCCATCCTTCATATTGAAGGTCATAGAGAGGTCAGTTTATTGTTTAGAACAGAGACTATCATTACTGTCCGAAACTGCAGGATACCCATCCTTCATATTGAAGGTCGTAGAGAGGTCAGTTTATTGTTTAGAACAGAGACTATCATTACTGTCCGAATCTGCAGGATACCCATCCTTTATATTGAAGGTCATAGAGAGGTCAGTTTATTGTTTAGAACAGAGACTATCATTACTGTCTGAATCTGCAGGATGCTCCCATCCTTCATATTGAAGGTCGTACAGAGGTCGGTTTATTGTGGTGGAGGAGAGACCACCCACATTTCCTATGTTATAACCAGTACTCAACCCTCCAACTTCCGCAAGTCAACTGACAAACACTTATCACACATTGTCGATTCCGACCTAGGATCCTAAGTCACTATCCTGCGTTGATAGCGGTGAAAGGCAAGTGTCACAGTCAGCGAGCCACGGAAGCTGTAAATGTGTATGTCACGTTTCCACAACGATACTACAATGTTGCTAGTCTATAGATCCAAACTCCCCGCAGTGGTTACTTTCACTTTCTGTTACAGTATAAACCACTGCCACCACACACATTTATAGCTGAAATCCAGCTAAGCTTAATTGTTTGGTCAAATATGTTTTGGTCAATATTTCAACTTGCTTTGTTCATAATATAGGAAAATAGTGTAAAAAACGGTTTTTTTTTATATTTTATTTTTTAGCGAATATGAACACCGGTTACTTGTAAACAAACATATATTCCGTTGAGAACATTACAGTAAATTTAATAAAGAGATAACGAGATAAAGAGATTACATCCAAGCATAGAACTACATACGTATTTAAATATATGACCCCAAGCCAAAACAGATTGAATGTTTTCATCATATTCTCGAAGGAGAAGATGTTATTGTCAATTGCCTGTTGGTTACGGCAAGAATTTGTGTTCAGTTTATCGCCAATTTTCGTAAGCTATCGTCACGTGATTTGTGTGGTGGCAGGGATTATGATTATTGGCTACAATATCACTGCGCTGAGGTTGGTCTAGATCATCTGCGACGCTTGCTTGTTTTAGTAAAAAAAAAATCATCATTTTTGGCTGTTCTCTCAAAATCGAGTGATTTATATAGTGAAATCTTTCCTCTTTTGCTCAAAATATTTTTGAGAAAAAAAACATAATTGGAAAGAGAAATAAGTCTGTAGTGGGTTTTGACATGAAGCAAACGTGTATTAACACATATATCTCTTTATGCTATTTGTTTAAACTTAGTCAATATTTGATGAAATCTCAGCAAATATTGCACTCCACTCGATAAAAGGGCCCTCTAGAGATGAGATTACATTTATTCCCGGGGTCACCATTTGTAAACAAACTGGAAGTATTATGAATATAACATGTTTAGAACTATGTTATTTACTAGTTTACTTAATATTATATTATGATTAACATTCTGTGAAAGTTTGGTAAAGATAATATGTAAAATAAAAGTGTTATGATTGCTATGCCATTTTTTTCTCCTATCAATGGTAGATAACACTTAAATACCACAGATTTGGCTATTCCGCCCCCTCCCCACCCCTCCCCCACCCCACAACACCCTCACTAAAATTTAACGGAGGCAAATCCCTTATTTTTTTGTCCGGCATTCACCTTCCTCTCCGCCGAGGATTCTGTTTTGATTTCCTGCATTTTGTTTCATTTCCCGGATAATGCTAAACTTGTTTTCTATTTGGATCACACTTCGTCCGTCGTCTGTCCGGCGTCCGTCGTCGTTAACCTTACTTCAAACGACTTCTCCTCAGAAACCGCTTGGCTTATTTTGACCAACTTCACATGGATGATCCTTAGATGAATGCTTTTTACATTTTTTAAAATTAGGTCAGCGCGACATCCAAATTGGCCGCAATTACCATATATGGTCGAAACCTTAAAAAATCTTCTCCAGAACCGTTAATGATCTGTAGTGTTGTGATGTTGGCGGAAGACTGGTGGAAGTGTTTTCTTTCGTTAACCTGTGAATAACATAGTATTACTTTTCATCTTTTCGTATGCTTTTATTTATTGAGAGTAAATGTGTACATACGTTAACAGATATACTACATATGGTCATCTATATGTTTAGATCACCTGAGCCCAAGGCTCAAGGTGATCTGTTGGAAACACTCTTCGTCCGTCGTCCGTCGTCGTCGTCGTCGTCGTCCGTCGTCGTCGTCGTTAACTTTTCTTAAAGTTAGGTCAGCGCGACATCCAAGATGGCGGCCGTTATCATATATGGTTGAAACCCTAAAAAGCTTCTTCTCAAGAACCGCTGGACAGATTTCAACAGTTTTTCTTTTAAAATGATCTCCAACGCCTAGACTATCAAATTTGTTCAAATGAAGTCCCCGGGGTCAAAACTGGCTGTGTCCCGGGGGTCCAAAGTTTGTATATTGAGATTTTGCATGTTTTTCATATGGACATACAGGAAAAAACTTTTAAAAAATCTTCTTCTCTGAAACAACAAGGCACAGAGCTCTCATGTATTACATGTAGCATCAGCTTATGGTCCTCTACTAAGTTTGTTCAAATGGTGACCCTGGGGTCAAATTTGTCTCCTCCCCGGGGGTCACAGTTTTACATAGACTTATATAGGGAAAAAAATAAAATATTTTAAATATTGATATTTTGCATTTACTATAAACTTATGGTCCTTTACCAAGTTTATTCAAATGCTGACCCGAGGGTCACATTTGACCCCGCTCCAAGGTTTCATGTTTTACATAGACAGTATAAGGATTTTTAAAAAAAAAGTTCTTCTCTGAAACTGCAAGAGCCAGAGGTTTAATATTTTGCATTTGCTATCAGCTTATGGTCCTCTACCAATTTTGTTCAAATGGTGACCCTGGGGTCACATTTGGCCCCTGGGATGACAGTTTTACATATGCTTGTATTGGGAAAATCTGAAAAAAATCTTCTTCTCTGGAACTGCAAGAGCCATAGGTTTAATGTTTTGTATTTACAATACTCTTATGGTCCTTTAGCAAGTTTGTTCAAATGGTGACCGTGTGGTCGCATTTGGCCCCGCCCCAGGGTTCATAGTTTTACACAGACTTGTATAGGGAAAAACTTAAAAAATCTTTTTCTCTGAAACCACAAAGCTCTCGTGTATTACATGAAGCCCTCAGGTCACATGTGGCCCTGCCCAAGGTGTTGCACTCTAGCACCTTCATTTTGTATTTGATATTTACCAAACTTTGTCAGTGTCTTTATATCAATGTTGATTTGCACAACAAAGCCCACATTTCTTGAACAATCTTAACCAAACTTGCACAGATTGTATATGACCATAATACTTCGAAGAAGTTTGATAATGTGCCCGTACTCAGGTGATTGATTTAGGGCCATCTTGGCCCTCTTGTCAATTCAAGTATGTACATTCCCAAAATTCAACCGAGGTAACTGCCTGATAAAAATGATTTCGCATTCGCAACCTTTGTATAGCTGAAAAGCTACTCCATCAGGGCTATGATTATCATAAACTTTGAACAACCTTTACAGAGTTGTATAATCTCAATGCGCTGCATGTCTAGTGGTTGACCTATTACAGATCGCCACTATGTTTTCCTCTTTGATTCTGCGATGACCCTATGATAATCCTGAAAGGGATAATAACGTTTAATGTTTGTCTTCAATGCTGTCTTGTCGTGCCCTTAACGGAGTATTTTCTTTTAGCTCTTGTTTCTGTCAAACCACTGCGTACTGGATTTGTGGCTTTTTAGGCTTTTACTTTTATTCATATATACATGATCATCTTTGTGTTATACTTATATTGCCTATTAATGCTGTTTGGTTTGTGAGAGGATATAGCCTAGAGGAGATATATTTATTTACACTGTCCGGTTTTATTGGGATGACAATAAGGAAAGAGTGAGCTTTGATGCACCTTAGAACCTGATTTAAGCCCCAGCGGCCATTTTGCCACTGATCGTTCTATGGCGACCCCCGTTGTAAACCTTCTGTGTTTGTGCTGGTGCGTACTTTGATCCATTTGTCCTTGTGCTTGTTGTTTGTTTTCAATGCGTGTTTTTGTGTTGACTGTGTTCCGTTCATGTTACATTTCTTGTTCGATTTTTTATACCCATAATTCTCATCCCGGGGGTCCATGTGTATATATGGAGTTTGCATATGCCTTATATAGAAAAAACTTGAAAAATCTTCTTCTCTTTAACCACAAGGTATAAAGCTATCATATATATTCCATGTGGTAAAATGGTAAAAACAGGGTCCTACCGAGTTTTTTCCAATGTTGAATGTTGTCAGAGATGGCTCCGTTCAATGATCACTGTTGTTGATATGTTGTTGTTGTTGTTGTTGTTGACTAGACAACGTGTTTGTACTCCAGTTCAGCCATGATTATAGTTAGATGAGGGTGGGTGGGGGATATATGAAGTGAAAATATGCACCACTTCATATAGTTTTATAAGAGCCATGCTTACCATTAGAACGCCCTCATGCCCGCTTGGGCTTTTAGATTTAAGTAGCAATGACAGAGTATCTATACAGACATGAGGAATTATGTCACCAAGTCATCATGGTGTATTTGTCATGATTAATACCAAATGAGGTCACTAGGGTAGATCACAGCGACTTACCTTTTGATCTATTTCTTAATGACTGTCACATTGATCAATTTTTTTTTATTTTAATATTCAAAACTGAAAAAAAGGGCACGATGATGTATTGTTGACATATTTACAATACTTGGACCACTAGGTTTCTTCAAAAATTAGCATTATTTACTTAGTCTTGAAGTTATACCTTGTTGTTGTCCTTTTGTTGACATTGAAAGTCAAAGATCAAAGTTCAAATTTCTTAAGTGCGTTGTGCGTCTTTGTGAGAATTTTGCTATTGACAATATACGACATTAATGGCGGTAAAACGTTTATATACTTGAACAGTGAACATATGTCATTCAAGTTGGTCACATATCTGTAATGCGTCTACGTGTTGTACAAATGTCCGGATGGCAATGAAAGACACAATGGAGACACAGGGTGTAAATCGGGCTTTTCGTTTGGGAACTAGGGTCCCGACATATATTTTGATGATACACCTTATGATGTAACTGGAACATTTTTAAAATTTAGATATTTATAGAAAAACTCTGATATACCCTCTTTAAGGTCTAAACTCAATAAGTAATTGTATATAAACAGAACAAACGTGTCTTCTTTTTTTTAATCGGCGAGATGGCAGAATACTCGTCGAATGTAATTTAACTTTTTGATAGTTATGTTGGTCATTTTATGCGTTGTGTGTGACTTTAAGTGACCGTTTTTATATTTATTTCATTCACTGCGAAAAAAGAAAGAAAAGAAAAAAAAAGAAAAGACAACCGCATGTTTACGATCCGTGACATTCATAGTCGACTAATGTATGTGATATACAAATATATACATATAGAATAGTAACGGAGGTTAATGTATGTTTAATAAATTATGATTAAGTAATAATGATGACTCCTAGGCGTAGACGATTGAAGAACGATGATTTTAATGACTGCGCAGTAAATAAATCCATCATCTGTTACGAGGCGGTGAATAATTATTATAAAATGGAAACTCTTGGGCATTCATAAAGCAACTCAAGTAGAAAATATTACTCAAGTCAAAATTTATGATTTTTACGTATTTTCAGATGCATCTATTTTAAGATAAATGTTTAGCTGTGGGTTTTATCAATCCTTAGCATTATTAAAAAGATAAAGAAAATGTCTTAAAACGATAGAAAAGGGTGTTTACAAAATTGATGAATTTTGACTTAAGATATTACTTAGACGCTTTCTGGACACTGGTAAATTGGCGATCTAAAAGAATTATAGATGTCATTCCAAATAAAATTGCGCATAGTATTCAGTATACTATGACATGTTGAGGTCGGTTTAATTATTGTTTAAGAAATTACATGGGCTAAAAACTCGACGACTCGGCTAAAACTCAACGTCTGGATGCGAGTTTGTTCTTTAAATCATGATGGTGCTTTACAGTGTACATCGGGCGTTTTCTAGAAAAAGATATTTAAAAATCAACTCATGATGAAAGAAAGATATGTCATCAATCCAAACATTGTATTATCACCGTGTAGTTCATGTCGCAGATTTTAATCTATCAAACAGTTTGAAAGAATCCTTAATTTATCCCTGGTACTTACCTAGGGTAGCACATATAATACGTGTCCATAATGGGTTATTTCTGGCTCCTTATGATTTAACCCTTTAGAATACAAGTAATAGATAGAGTATGGTATCATATCGTTGGTTGATTTAAACCAACCACCGAGGTGAGACCGTACTCTATTTGCTTTGCAACATGTCCATTTCGGCTGTCTGCCATACTCTAACTTCCAATAACTGGTAGTTAGAGTACACCATTTATTCTGACAGGTGTTATTTTCAATTAAACATTTACACCTGTGCAAATACAAAAGGAATTTTATTGGCCATGCTACAAATAATCATTATTCGTAAATGCCAAGCCGGACATCTAGACCCGCACGTAAAGCCCGATGTATCACCTACAAGGGACTGGATGTATCACCTATAAGGGACTAGATGTATCACCTATAAGGGACTGGGTGTATCACCTATAAGGGACTGGATGTATCACCTATAAGGGACTGGATGTATCACATATAAGGGACTGGATGTATCACCTATAAGGGACTGGATGTATCACCTATAAGGGACTGGATGTATCACATATAAGGGACTGGATGTATCACCTATAAGGGACTGGATATATCACTTATAAGGGACTGGATGTATCACCTATAAGGGACTGGATGTATCACCTATAAGGGACTGGATGTATCACCTATAAGGGACTGGATGTATCACCTATAAGGGACTGGATGTATCACATATAAGGGACTGGATGTGTCACCTATAAGGGACTGGATATATCACTTATAAGGGACTGGATGTATCACCTATAAGGGACTGGATGTATCACCTATAAGGGACTGGATGTATCACATATAAGGGACTGGATGTATCACCTATACGGGACTGGATGTATCACCTATAAGGGACTGGATGTATCACATATAAGGGACTGGATGTATCACCTATACGGGACTGGATGTATCACCTATAAAGGACTGGATGTATCACATATAAGGGACTGGATATATCACCTATACGGGACTGGATGTATCACCTATAAAGGACTGGATGTATCACCTATAATGGACTGGATATATCACCTATACGGGACTGGATGTATCACCTATAATGGACTGGATGTATCACCTATAAGGGATTGGATGTATCACCTATAAGTGACTGGTGCGATATGGAAGTCAATACGCATAGTACAGTCATATGCGGTAAACTAGGCCGCGTGATTCGAACTATTTAATATAATTATAAATGAAAAGTTTGTTCTGGAAAACTAGACGATTCGGCTAGTTATTGCTGTATAAATACATCTAGCTGATACTTTATTGTACTTGACAGTACCCTGGTACTATCTAGCTGATAATTTATTGTAATGCCAGTTCTCTGGTACTATCTAGCTGATAATTTACTGTATTGCCAGTACTCTGGAACTATCTAGCTGATAAGTTATTGTACTTGACAGTACTCTGGTACTATCTAGCTGATCATTTATTGTACTTGACACTCTGGTACTATCTAGCTGATCATTTATTGTACTTGACACTCTGGTACTATCTAGCTGATCATTTATTGTACTTGACACTCTGGTACTATCTGGCTGATCATGTATTGTACTTGACAGTACTGTGGTACTATCTAGCTGATCATTTATTTTACTGACAGTACTCTGGTACTATCTAGCTGATCATTTATTGTACTTGACACTCTGGTACTATCTAGCTGATCATTTATTGTACTTGACAGTACTCTGGTACTATCTAGCTGATCATTTATTTTACTGACAGTACTCTGGTACTATCTAGCTGATCATTTATTGTACTTGACACTCTGGTACTATCTAGCTGATTATTTATTGTACTTGACACTCTGGTACTATCTAGCTGATCATTTATTGTACTTGACAGTACTCTGGTACTATCTAGCTGATCATTTATTGTACTTGACACTCTGGTACTCTCTAGCAGATCATTTATTGTACTTGACACTCTGGTACTATCTAGCTGATCATTTATTGTACTTGACACTCTGGTACTATCTAGCGGATCATTTATTTTACTGACAGTACTCTGGTACTATCTAGCTGATCATTTATTGTACTTGACACTCTGGTACTATCTAGCTTATCATTTATTGTACTTGACAGTACTCTGGTACTATCTAGCTGATCATTTATTGTACTTGACACTCTGGTACTATCTAGCTTGTATTGACAGTTCTCTGGTACTTGCAGAACGTGTTTGATATAACACATGACACGAACGTCATATTGTTCTATTTCTTGTGCTCTGAAGAAATCCCAGTTTTCTAAGCCCCAAGTCACATATAGGAGTATCACAAATAAAGATTTCTTAATGCAAAAAAAACCCAGCAAAAACACAAAAAAATAAAAAAAATAAAAAAAAAATAAAAAAAATACGCATTAACACTAGTTGGTAAACGTATCCATATATAGTCACATTCCCGTGTACATAAATCACATTCACCGTATTTGATGAATCTAAACTTTACTATTCTCGTGACCTAAAACACTTAAATACGTATTTTTTTGTAATTCTTTGAATTTTGATATATGGGCATTAGCGGTTATGTATGAAGCATTGTCATAAATGTTTCATAATAATATTTTATTTCCTTCTGAAATATCACATTTGCATAATGACCTAAACGTGAGAATTAAATGTTATTTTGTTTAAATAAAAACGAGTTGAAAGGGGGTTCAGCTTCATCAGGCTTTTAGGGCCCGACTTAACAGTTTACAAATAAAGAATTATGTTTTATATTAACAAAATGAACGAGCCTAAAATGACCCGTTATTTACAAGGATATGTATTTTGCACAGTAATATGTGTTGTCCTAGGTTTTACACTAGATATCGTAAATGGGGACTTATCTCTATAATAATTTTTCGAGCACAGATGTACTTCGATACAGCAAGGCAAATAAGCTTACCAACTTGCAAGACTCGAGGATAGCGGTGACATCATGCACTACTAAAGCTAAGCTTTAGGTTTTGGAAGAGCATTTCTATGGAAGAGTATAGTGTACACATGTCACATTGTACATTAATTTTGTAAACCAACACATGTCAACTCCAGTCTCCAGCCTCATGTACTTGAGTAACCCGACAAAGGTAAACACGAGACATGTACATGTACATTGTACATGTCTACATTTAAATCCGCATGCTTCAGATCGACAGAGAACAAATATACACTTCTCATTTTGACATGTCTCAAGTAAACATGTCCAGGTTTACAAGCCACCAAATACATCTAGATGATTTGACATGCAGGACATTTACAAAGACCATTGTAATTATCGTTTATGTTTGTTTGACTTGTTATTTTAATACTAAAAAGAGGATCTCTTGGAAGCAACACACACCAATAAGAGAGAAAAGGAGCAGACTTGGTTTTATTGTGTCTGTTCATGGGAAGTAATACTGCAACACCTATCAAGCCATTTAGCACCGGCTTATTCGGCGTTCTATGTTAAAGCCACGCATATTCGGCTTGGTGATCCCAAAGGACCCGTATGTAATAACACTACTGACTATAACAACAGATAACTATTAAGTTGTAATTATGTATAAGTTATTTCTGCTTTATCATTACAGAAACCATGCGGTTTATAACGCGGTTTATCACATACGTATTGATCGTGCACGTCACGTACGGTCAACAGTCAGCACATAACCAGGTGTGTCTGATCGTGCCACCGGACGTGGAGGAATGTTACCGGTCGTTTCAGGGTAAACCCATCACAGGAAGGGCGGCTCAAATAGAATGTCTCCGGGTACGGTATTATGTAAATTACATCAAGTTGGTATATAAAATTGAATATAAAATAGATTTTGTCGTAACATAGACATATTTGCATTGAGTTTCATTTCAATACGCTGACCTTATGTCGTTTTCGTGTCTTGTCATTTTTCTCCGTCATTTTTTATTAGTTGTATATATATATATTTTTACACCAAGGCTGTACAAAACACTATATTATATACCTCGTATTAATCAGTCCGCTATGTTTCAATGAAATTCACATGATTAATGAACAATCCCGGGACAAAGCAATCTAACAAAACGGTCTACTTTAAAGACGGTAAAAACTTAAAAATGTCATTTATTAGGCTTTACACAATACTTTATTATACCTTATGAATATGAAAATTTAAGTTTGGTTAGACAAATTTTAAGGATGTTTGTACCAATATGTAGTGAACATGAAATAATTTTCCAACACCACCCCCTCCCACTCCCCTACATAGACACGCAGATGTTGACATATTTTCAAAGAAGATTTGTTTTTGAGAGTTCCGATAAACTTGGAAAGAATTATCAAAAACGGAAGATAAACAACGAAGACCATTTAGATGTTTTTCTAAAACGGATATAAAAGAACGGATATATGTATTCCGAAATTACCTAGAAGAACCGTCTTCTTTATTTATCATCCGATCTTGATAACTTCAAGTTTTTCGCAACTTTCAGTAATAAAAATTGATTGAATAGATGTAAACATTCCCCTTAAAGGGTGTAAAAAGGTGTAAACATTCCGCTTAAAAGGAAGTTCTTCTTATCTGAAATGTAGCAACAGGTAACTTATAAGAAAATACGAAAACTTAAAAACGGCTCAGTGCTATTCTTAAGTCAGAATGTATACACAGGTTGAAAGAAGAGGCGGTAAGAAATGTCACTAAGTAAAATAATAATATCTAGCTGACATATACATCATTTCATAACCATATAACGTGCATGCTACAAACGCCACGGAACAATAGGCTGTGAGCTAGTAGGAGAAACCCTCCCCCCCCCCCCCAGGGGGAATTTTGTAGGGTATGATTTTCTGAAAGAACATACAGTAAGTTTCAAAATGAGACATGTGTGCCATCTGAGCGTTGGGGCTTTAGTGAGTTTTGGGGGAAAACGTTGCGTTTTTAGACAAAAATCGCCGAAATCTGGAATTATTTTTTAGAAAAATAATAAAATATATTAGAACCAATTTGAATTGATGGAATCTTTCTCGGAACGCATCTCTACGTGTCCCAAAATATAATTTGTGGATCAGATGCTTAAATATTGAGATTTTGAGTAAAAATGTTAAAAAATTGAATAAAATCGCTGATTTCTGTAATACATTGGGGATATTTAACTAAAAAATATAAAAATATCTAATACAATAGAAAAAAGAAATATTGTAACCTTTTTGGGCAGGGCAAGGTCCAGTGATTCAGTAGAAAAAAGTTCCAAACCGCATGATGTTTGAAAATGCCTTAATTTTGGGGCGAAAAATGTGTATTTTTGTCAAAAATCGCCGGAATCTGGAATTATTTTTTGAAATTAGTTTGAACATAAACTTATCAAACTGAAGCAATAGAATGTTGCACGGCATACATATTCAAGTTTTTCCTGACACATTATATAACATATGTGCTCAAATATTGGCATTTTAGGGCAAAATGTTGGAAAAAATGAAAAAAATCACTGATTTCTGTAATCCATTGGGTTATTGGGTTAAAATATAGAAACAAATTTAATACAATTGAATAAGGACACATTGTAACATTTTTGGATAGACAAAGGTCCAATAATTAAGTAGAAAAAATTCCCGAACCGTATGATGCTTGAAAATGCCTTATTTTTTAGGCGAAAAATGTGTATTTTTGTCAAAAATCGATGGAATCTGGAATTATTTTTGAAAATAGTTTTAACATAAACTTATCAAATTGAAGTTATATAATGTTGCACAGCATACATATTCAAGTGTTTTCTTGCATCATATATAACATATCTGCTGAAATATGTTGGAAAAAAGGACCAAAATCACTATTTCTGCAATCCATTGCGGGTATGGGGTTAAAATCTAGAAAAATATATAATACTGGTACAATAGAAAATAGACTGTAAGCTAGTAGGAGTAACCCTCACCCCAAGGGGAATTTTGTACACCCTATTTTTCTGAAAGCCCATTATGTGTAGAGCATTTTGGAACATGTACGTGTACCAACTGGCGACTTGGACTTTATCACGTTACCGGTATTTCGAACATGATACATAGAGCTATATACAGTATACGTTATAAGTAGAGAAATAGTGTTGAGCGACGCTCTGCGTACGGCCACTGGGCCGACCCACAGATTTTGCGACACAACGGGACCGGTGGCCAGCTGTTGGCAAAGGTCCCCAGTACATGTGGCACTCGGTCGCTAGTCCATATTAAGAGAAAGGCTACCCGAGTTCGAGTTTCGAACATGGCACATAGAGCTATATACAGTTATATAGAAGGATATAGTGTTGAACAACCTTCGGCCGATGGCCGCTGGGCCGACACAGATTGGGTGACACAACGGGACTAGTGGGCAGCCGTCGGCAAAGGTCCCGGCAACGCGTGGCATTCAATCGCTAGGCTGTATCAGGGGGGATGCTACCTGAGTTCGGGTCTCGAACCTCGTAACTTACCTAGAGATTTATACAGTATAGTTATGTATGTATAGAGGGAAATAGCATTGAGTAAACATCGGCTGATGGCCGCTGGACCGATCCACATATTTTATGACACAACGGGACTGGTGGCCAGTCGTCGGCAAAGGTCCCCGCTATGCGTGGTACATGGTGTCTAGGCCTTATCAGGGTGAGGGCTACCCGAGTTCGAGTCTCGAACATGGCACATAGAGCTATATACAGTTTTATAGAAGGATATGGCGTTGAACAACCTTCGGCCGACGGCCGCTGGGCCGACACAGATTGGGTGACACAACGCAACGGGACTAGTGGGCAGCCGTTGGCAAAGGTCCCGGCAACGTGTGGCATTCAATCGCTAGGCTGTATCAATGGGGAGGCTACCCGAGTTCGGGTCTCGAACCTCGTAACTCACCTAGAGCTTTATACAGTATAGTTATATATGTATAGAGAGAAATAGCATTGAGTAAACATCGGCTGATGGCCGCTGGACCGATCCACATATTTTGTGACACAACGGGACCGGTGGCCAGCCGTCGGAAAAGGTCCCCGCTATGCGTGGTACATGGTCCCTAGGTCTTATCAAGGTGTGGGCTACCCGAGTTCGAGACTTGAACATGTAACATAGAGTTATATACAGTTAAATAGAGGGAAATAGCGTTTAACGACCTTCGGCCGATAGCCGCTCGGCCGACCCACATATTTTATGACACAACGGGACCAGTGGCCAGCCGTCGGCAACGGTCCTCGCTACGCGTGGCACTCGGTCCCTAGGTCGTATCAGGGGGAAGGCTGCCTGAGTTCATGTCTCAAACAGCCGACGGCCGCTGGGCCTACCCACAGGTATTGTGACCCAACGGGAACGGTGGTCAGCCGATGGCAACGGTTCTCGCTATGCGTGGCACTCAATCCCTAGGTCGTTTCAGTGGGATGGCTTCCCGAGTTCGGGTCTCGAACATAGAACCTAGAGCTATATACAGTATAGTTATACAGAGAGAAATAGCCTTGAGCGACCCAATGCCGATGGCCGCTGGGCCGACCCACAGGTTTTGTGACTCAACGGCGTGGCACTCGGTCGCTAGACCGTATAAGGGGAGGGCTACCTGAGTTCGGGAGGAGGGGGGTGTCTACAGCCAGCTCAAAAACTAGTAAATGATGTGTTGTATTGTTCGGGAGGTTCTGTCATGCCATTTTTTAACAAATTCTCATAAGGTATCAGCTAGAGCAGGCTTGTTTGAGCAAATAAAATGTCAGCATGCCATGCACTCCTTGGAAACATATGATGGGTCAATGGCAATATCGCCAGGTGAGAATAGGAATGTTCCATAGAAGAAAGACGGCACTTTTTTCTCTCATCTGGCGATATGTCGTTGTAACATGTATGTTTAAATTACTTTTTGAAGAAAACAATCCAGATTTCGTTTATGTTTTATTAACACATTTTCCTCCAACAAAATATAGCAGCATTTACCATCTTCTGATGGGTTTTCTGGTATATTAATGCACATTGGACTGCAAAAATGTTACAATATTTTTTTCCATTATTTCTATGCACTTTTAATTGTTTCCCAATACCTCAATGCATTACAGAAATCGGCGATTTTAGTCATTTTTTCAACATTTTGCCCTAAAATATAAATACTTGAGCATATATATTATATCTGATACAATAAATGACTTGGATATGTAGTGTGCAACATTTTATTGCTTCAATTTGATAAGTTTATGTTTAAACTATTTTCAAAAGATAATTGGAGATTCCGTTGATTTTTTACGGAAATACACATTTTTCGCCTGAAAATTAAGGCAATATTTTAAACATCAATATGGTTCATGAATTTTTTCTACTTAATTATTGGACCTTTGTCTCTCCAAAATGTTACAATATGTCTTTATTCTATTGTATTAAATTATTTTTTTCTAAATTTTAACCCAATACCCAAAATGGATTACAGAAATCAGTGAGTTTTGTCATTTTTTCCAACATTTTTCCCTAAAATGCCAATATTTGAGCACATATGTTATATATGATGCCAGGAAAAACTTGAATATATATGCTGTACAACATTTTATTGCTTCAATTTGATCAGTTTATGTTGAAACTAATTTTAAAAAATAATTCCAGATTCAGGCGATTTTTGACAAAAATACACATTTTTCGCCCCAAAATTAAGGCATTTCCAAACATCATGCGGTTTAGAACTTTTTTCTTTTTAACCACTGGACCTTGCCCTGCCCAAAAAGGTTACAATATTTCTTTTTTCTATTGTATTAGATATATTTCTAATTTTTAATTAAATACCCCCAATGTATTACAGAAATCAGCGATTTTATTCAATTTTTTAACATTTTTACCCAAAATCTCAATATTTAAGTATCGGATCCATAAATTATATAGTGGGACATGTAGAGATGCGTTCCGAGAAAGATTCCATCTATTCAAATTGGTTCTAACATATTCCATTCTTTTTCTAAAAAATAATTCCAGATTTTGGCGATTTTCGTCTAAAAACGCAACGTTTTCCCCCAAAACTCACTAAAGCCCCAACGCTCAGATGGCACACATGTCTCATTTTGAAGCTTAATGTATGTTCTTTCAGAAAATCATACCCTACAAAATTCCCCCTGGGGGGGGAGGGGGGTCTACAGCCAGCTCAAGAACTACAAGACCTCTTACACCATGTACTTATTTTACAGAAATTACTCTGGGACGCGGTTCCTCCCAATGATATTACGTCACGGGAGCTAGATTTTTTCAGTCAGTTTCAAGGGGATACGCGTTTGGCTTCAGCCGAGGATGCACCGGGGACAGGCGGTGCCGCTGTAAGAAATACACGAAGACCGTCTGGACGAATCATTTATTTGCCTGCAAGTGGATATAGAGTTAGACGCGAGTACAGGACTTTATCCCGGCGTGAGCGAGAACGTTTTCATGGAGCAATGAACACTCTGCACCAGGTAAGCAAATACTGCCGGTTTAATACAATTATAGGGCTTAGCTGTATAGTTTATTTATAAATTTTGCGACGATATATCAGAGGTTTTCCAAACGCACGTGGCAAAATCAACCAATCTGATTGGTTTACGTTATAAATGTGCGACTATTAAAGTAGGTATCCCGCCAACAGGCAATTTTTACTTCATATGTACACCATTTCTAAACCTACTGACGAAGAAGTACATATATAACTTGCATATTTGGAGAATCCACACTATATAGACGCAATATAACTGACTTTAATCAGCTAGGCCAAACTCCGAAACTGGAACGTGATATTGTGATGTTGAATTGATGTATTGTAACATATCTGCAGTAAAATATTATTAAACTAACTCCGAAACTGGAACGTCGAATAATTCAACCAAAATTCATTTTACACATATTTAATCACGGGTATTTTTAGAATCCGTAAAGCTTTACTTTAATCGGCACATATACATTATTATATGACCTGAACACCTGGTTAGAGTTTTGATACACAGTTTTATAGCGTATTGTTGCCGTTATTTGGCGGGTTAGTTTCTTTAAGAAGCGCCGACCCCGTCCCACATTAGTCTCGATCATCCAGACCTATAGCGAGAATACATGACGTAAGTTAAATCGTCAAATGCATGACTCTCTTTAAAATTCATTTTAACGCTTGTATCGGTAAAATTGTTTGTTTCTTGTTTCAATGGTATTTTACGTCATTTTAGCACATGTTAGACAAAACATGACGGCCGATTTTGTTTGTGGTAGAGGCTGTCCAACCATTTTCCTGGGTAGAACCAGTACTGTATACCTCCTGACATCCGTAAAAATCGACACTTTATATTTAGTAAACACAAATATAAAAATGCTACCCGCAACAGTCTTTTCTATTACAACATGTCCAAGAAAATAAACCTTGTCAACGAATTTTCAAACCATTTTTATGAAATGTAAATCTTTTTAATTTTCAATTTTAGAATGGCCAGCTTCATGCTTTTGCTCGTCTTCACGCCGTTGCCGTGTCCTTACACCATGGTGGTGCATCTTTTCTCCCTTGGCACAGGGCCTTCCTAGCAATGTAAGTAATAGCAAACACGCCGAGAAGCAGCCTACTGATGCTGGTTACCTATATACTTTATATCTCGTTCATAGGTAATGTTTGACATAAATACAATTATCGCATTTTGTGGCAATTTCCATTGAAGAATGCCGTTCTCCAAATGTTTGGTAACAGAACACGTTTCCGTGCTCTAACTGAACATTGCTATCGCATTTCGTCGCGCATGCGCACTCTTTTTTTAAAGCGTGTATTTCCCACACGTGTTGTAACGTGAATATAATCAACAATCACAATTTGCTTTCAACTATACATAAAATTATTAATACGGATTTAAAAATATGCAAGTTATGCGGGGCGCTGTGATTTAAAAAAAAAATTGCCTTGTGTCCCTTTTATATACAGATGAGAGATTCTGGTTTATAAAAAATAAACTATTATTATATGAATAATAACCATATAGGTTAAGAAACATTCAGTTATATATTATAGTTTATAGCTTCGTACATTTCAATGATCTTATCTTTAAAAATGCCTTTGAAGGTCACGTGTGGAAGTTTGCTTCATATTCTAAACCAATACTTGTTGGACATTTACCGTAAACGATGGAGAAGAGGTTAAGAGCTGCAGACCCGCGTGGGTTCTAAGCACTGGAGGTGTCATATATTGTGGAAATATTCACCCTTCAACACCCCTTCCTCTGAGGTTGCTATCCCAATATGACCGAATATGGCGTCTACTCAATTGTATTTCTCTTGAAAATTTAGTGGTTTTCATAATCTTAAAACGCTTTTCGAAAAACTGGAAGTAATGGGGACTGGAGGCGATCTGCACGACTAATGGGTGTCAATCCAAATACGAGTAAAACCAGTATAATGAGTTTCAGTTGCATATTCAATGTAAATATCCACTTCAGTTATTATTTAATAATATGTTCAACTGCTAGCCATATGAAAGCCAGATGAATTCTATCGATGATCTAACAATAAAAATAATCCGAGTCGTCGTGTTTTCCAAACATTTTCATAAACAATAATATATTTCCAAATTGCAAATGCAACTGGAGCATATTGGTTCTATCCAGGAAAAATTAGGTGGTCTGAGTCCTGAAAAATGAGGTTGTCTGAGTCCTGAATAAATAGGTTGTCTGAGTCCTGAAAAATGAGGTTGTCTGAGTCCTGAAAATTGAGGTTGTTTGAGTCCTGAAAAATGAGGTTGTCTGAGTCCTGAAAAATTAAGTTGGCTGAGTCCTGAAAAATGAGGTTGTCTGTGTCCTGAAAAATGAGGTTGTCTGAGTCCTGAAAAATGAGGTTGTCTGAGTCCTGAAAAATTAGGTTGTCTGAGTCCTAAAAAAATGAGGTTGTCGGAGTCCTGAAAAATGAGGTTGTCTGAGTCCTGAAAAATGAGGTTTTCTGCGGGGCAGACCACCTTCTTTTTCCTGAATAGAACCAATATGCTCCAGTTGCATATGCAATTTGGATGTATTATTGTTTATGAAAAAAAATGTTTGGACAGGAAAACACGGTAACTCGGTGTATTGTTGTTGTAACTTAAAACACCATTCAAACAAACCAACAAACAAACTGAAGCATAGTATGCGAGTTTTCTCTTGTATATGTAACTGACATAGATTACACGTCAATATCGCCTCCAGTCCTTTTAAGATTATCCAGTATGGACAATATAAAAATATAAACATGTTAACATTGTTGCAGGTTTGAAGAAGCGTTACGAAGGGTGAACCGTCGCGTGTTTTTGCCGTATTGGGACAGTACGATAGACGATGGCATGGACAACCCTGTAAACTCGGTTCTTTGGAGTTCCGAGTACTTTGGTAACGGCGCAGGTGATGTCACTTCCGGTTTTGCCGCAGGCTGGGTAACAGATCAGGGCAATCTGCAGAGGGACTACGGAAAAGACAGCAGACTTTTCTCCAAAGAACAAATCAAGGACATGTTGACACGATGTAATTTAAAGGTTGGTATCAAATTTCAAAATTAATCAAAACTTACATAATATTTAAAAGGAATTTAGCGACACAATCAAACAATCTCTATTATTGAGAGTTTTGAACGACTTGGAAACAAATTATCAAAATCGGAAGATAGACAAAAAAGATGTGCCATTAAGTATACATATTTTTCATACAGTTGCTTCCTTTTTTCCACTACAAATCAGTAAATGTTCATATTTATAAATATTCCGTATATGGTCATTTAGAACCGTGACAGCTCTCAAAATGGCGGCTTCCATATCCGTTTCAACAGAAGCTTCAAATGATCATATCTTCATTGTTTGTCATCCGCATTGTTTGTCATCCGATTTTGATAATTCTCTCACCCTTCTTCTAGTTTTTTTAGAACTATCAATAATACTTATTACATTCGATCATTCGAGTACATTTATATTCGGCAATTTGTATTTAGCGACCGCTTCTTATAAAGAAGATGTTTTCTTCCATATCCCGATCTCAGATATACTCCTAATAAAATAGCACAGTTTTTAGCTCGACTGATCAGAGATCAGCAGAGCTTATGCCGTGGTGCGGCGTCCGTCGTCCGTCTGTCCGTAAACTTTTATTTGTAGCGACAACTCCTCTGAAACTACTGGATGGATATTCATGAAACTATACAGAAATGTTGCCCATAAAGTCTAGTTGATCCTAGCAAAAATGCATGTTGATGTGAAATCCAAGATGGCCGCCAAAGCTAAAAATAGCATTTTAAAATACAAGTTTGTAACTATAAGTGATATTGATATGGGACTTTTTCTAAATTGATCAGCATGACATGATGTTGATCCTTGTCAAGACTCGTTTTGATTCACCGTTAAACATGGCTGCCAGCGGCCATCTTTGTTTACATAGAGTTATATAGTAAAAACTTGTAGCGACTACTACTCTGAAACTACTTGGCGGATTGTCATGAAACTTTACAGGAATGTTGCTCTTGATGTCTAATTGATCCTAGCAAAATTTCAGATCTGCCAGAAATTCAAGATGGCCGCCACAGCTAAAAATATATTTAAAATAAATAAGTTTGTAGCGACTACTTCTTCAAAACTATAGGAGATATTGATATGGGACTTTTTCTAAAATGATCAGTATGACATGATGTTGGTCCTTCTCGAAAATCGTTTTGTTTTGAGGTTAAACATGGCTGCCAGCGGCCATCTTTGTTTACATAGAGTTATATAATGAAAACTTGTAGCGACTACTCCTCTGAAACTACTTGACGGATTTTCATGAAACTTCACAGGAATGTTGCTCTCAATGTCTAATTGATCCTAGCAAAATTTCAGGTCGGCCGGAAATTCAAGATGGCCGCCACGGTTAAAAATAGATTTTCAAAAAACAAGTCTGTAGCGACTACTTCCTGAAATCAAAATCAATCAGTAGAGCTTCAAGGTCATTGACCTCTTGTTTAATTGTGTGATATTTACTTTTAATTTGTTTCATATTTTGTCTGTGAATTGTTTCTTGTTTAATCGTATTTAAAATGGGTGCTGCTTTTGCTGTGATGACATAAGTGACATATTTAAGCGAAGTTTTATTCCGGACTATTGATCATCGCGAGACAACTGACAATATTTGATTATTTTTCACTGTGACAGTAACTTAAATCCGATAAGCCAGATACTACCCATAATCTTATTAGTATTTATATACACAGCCTTGAAAATATAGTGTTTTATGTTTAAATGCAGCGAAACTAGATTGACATCCAATCACATAACCCACTCATCACATAACCCACCAATCACATAACCCGCCAATCACTTAACCCACCAATCACTTAACCCACTAATCACATAACCCACTCATCACAAAACCAGCTAATCACATAACCCACTAATCACGTAACCCACTCATCACATAACCCACTCATACGCCGATTGGAAGTAGGGTGGAATTTTGACTTTTAACCTCGAACTTGACTTGTCCTTTAAACGTTTTTTCATGAACTTTTGTTTTTATGTACGTTAATTAATTATCTATGTTTGTGTTAAGGATATATCAAGATGGACGGCTGCACCTATGTACGACTTCGAGTATTTTCACGGTGGTCCACATAGGTGGGTTGGGGGAGATATGGGTGCCGGACGAACAGCCGGATATGATCCTGTTTTCTACATGCACCACGCTTACGTTGACTATATCTGGGAGGTGTTCCGGAGACGACAGGCAAGGGAATGTGGAGTTGATCCCTCCACAGATTACCCAGACGTCGCAGTTGGTGACAGTCACCACCCGGATGCAAACATGACTGGGTTCTCCTGGCTCAAGAATAATGCTGGCATAGCGTCATATTGGACGAGTTATTGGTATAGTTACGAGCCAACTCCGGCGTGTCCAGATTGTTGTCCGGAATGCAAAAACCAAAACAACGAGAGGACCATGTATTGTAGCAGACAGAAGCGTGTGTGCGTTGGTGCTTCGCGGCGCACCTTTACTCCGGTCAGAGGTGCTGGAACATCACCAGCGTTTGGGCAATTGTTAGATCAAGGTGAACTCTCAAACATGCAGAATCCATCACCGTCGAGGAATAGAGGACGGATGTTTGATGCGCCACCTAGCGATGGACGTACCATAGAGACTATACTGGCTGACGCACAGCGTGCTGGAACTGACGCAGGTGCACAGATATAAATATAAACTTTAAGTGAATTCACGTCTCTGTTATTTATTGCTGTGGAAACTTTGCCAAATCAGGTGACAAACTGAGATAGACCTGATAAATTTACAAATAAAAGCACGGCAAATCACGGCGAATGGATGCACAATCCTTTACTGATCCTGTAATGCATTATTACACTTTAGAATAAATATTGTTTGCATACAGTTACTGTAATGTTTTCCTATCAATCAGTAAAATATTACCATATTTATAAATAATTCAGATGTGGTAATTTAGAACTATGATGTTAAAATTCTCAAAACGACGGTTTCAAAGAAAACTTCAAATGATCATATCATCTTTGTTATGCCCCCGAATGGTGGCATATAGTAGTCGCATTGTCTGTCCGTTCGTCTGTACAAGCGTGTCCGCTTAATAACTCGCGTGTCCGCTTAATAACTCTGACAACAATGGACGGATTTTCAAATAACTTCGCACAATTGCTCACCACAACAAGATGACGTGTTGCGCACAAAATCGGGTCCGTGGCTCCGAGGTCATGGTCACACTTAGAGGTCAAAGGTCAAAACAAAGTGCTTTCGTGTCCGGTTAATAACTATGCCATTCATGGACAGATTTTCAAATAACTTGGCACAATTGCTCACCACAACTAGACGAGGTGTCGCGCACAAAACCCAGGTCCGTGACTTCACGGTCAATGTCACATTTAGAGGTCAAATGTCAAATTGTGTCCAGTCGATAACTCTGGCATTCCTGGACGAGCTTCAAATAACTTGGCACAGGTGCTCAGCACAACCAGACGAGATGTCGTGCACAAATCCAGGTCCGTCGCTCCAAAGTCAAGGTCACACTTACAGGTCAAAGGTCACTTCGGTGGCATTTGTCACTTCGGGGGCATTTGTCACTTACTGTGACATTTTTTTTTTTTTTTTTTTTTATATTTTATTCTCTTTTTTCATTATATTTTTTTTTTCATTTATTTCTTAAATTTTCTTCTTTTTTTTTTTTTAATTGTTAAATTATATTTTGTGTTTTTATTTATTTTTTAAATATTTTTTTTTTATTATTTTTTTTTTTAATATATATATATATTTTTAATATATCTGTTGGTTTCATAATTGCTCCAAGGTCACGGTCGCACTTTTCTTCTCTTTTTGATCTTTTTACTCATAAACTTTTTCTTCAATTTTTCTTTAATTTAATTGTTTTTTGTTTATTTCTTTTTATACGCGATTTAAATATTCAATAAGAGTCGGCCGCCGGCCACAACCAGACATGTCGCACACAAAATCCAGGTCCGTCACTCCAAGGTCAAGGTCACACTTACAGGTCACTTCGGGGGCATTTGTCACTTACTGTGACATTTCTTGTTTATCATCCGATTTTGATAATTATTTCCCTCTTGTCCAAGTTTTTGGCTGTATGCCTACATTCCCGTAAGAAAAAAGTAAGCGCATTAATAAATTGCATCTGAAATATATATTTAATCTTCAGTTCTTAATTAGGTACATAATTGGCAAGTATATGCAAGCCTTAGTATGTATAAGAATTCATTGAGATGCAAATTAAGCAGTGAAAGACATGTACATGTAATCAGCTGGCATTGATGTTTACCAAAAACTAATGTTTACATAATTTTTGAGAAAAACAAACATCGTTTCACCCTTTGCTACTCACAAAATATATGAAACTGAATGAAAACATATCTTATTTTCAACGTCACAGTGGGACATATGTTATTAATTGTATTTCAATTTATTTTTTACCGTTTTTTCTTTTAAACTTTAATCTCTAGTGTGCTTAGTTTTCACTATCTTAAGACATAAAGTTTTCACTATCTTAAGACATAACAAATGTTGTTGTTTTCTTGTGTGTACAAACATATGAATGCTAACTTCTTCTGTTGATGCAACACAGATCATAGTCGGTCATATGAACGGTTTCTCTCCATTGACTGCCGAGCTGTGTCCTTTTAGTATTTCCGTTGCTGTACATATCTTACTTTCGCTCACAGAATAGACAGGATAAGGCTTTTATTCTAGTGATCGCCAATTTTAGAATGGTGCTCATGGCTTTAGACAAGAAAAAAAAGACAGATTTAGGCTTCTTTTTTTATGTTATTTGTTAAAATGTTCTCTGTTGTGTACAAAATAGAAGGTTTTTGCAACAAAAAATTGAATATCATGACTTTATTAAAAGAAGGTTAAACCAAAATATACACATTGAGCGGAAAAAAAGAAAGAAGAAACTTTGTAAAATCTGTTTAAATACGTTAGAAATAAGAAGCGTGTTTGTTTGTTTGTTTGCTGTTTAACGTCATTTTCCGGCACATTTAGGCAATGTTTGACATTCGACTTTTTTATGGTGGAAGCAGACCACCAACTTATTCCTGGGCACAACCAGTACTGTATTATACCTCCCGGCATCCGTATGAATCGACATTCTCCCACTTAGTTTAGCTCACAATGGGGTTCTCATGGTTGTAGACCTAATACAAGGGCCTAGCTGGGGGTATATACGCCCGTCGTCTCATTGTTGTAGACCTAATACAAGAGCCTAGTGGGGGCATATACACCCGTCGTCTCATTGTTGTAGATCTAATACAAGAGCCTAGTGGGGGCATATACGCCCGTCGTCTCATTGGAGCCTAGCGGGACGTATACGCCGGTCGTCTCATGGTTGTAGACCTAATACAAGAACCCAGCGGGACTTATACGGCCGTCGTCTCATTGTTGTAGACCTAATACAAGAGCCTATCGGGGGCATATACGCCCGTCGTCTCATTGTTGTAGCTAGCGGGGGCATATACACCCGTCGTCTCATTGTAGATTAATACAAGAGCCGAACGGGGGCATATACGCCCGTCGTCTCATTGTTGTAGACCTAATACAAGAGCCTAGCGGGACTTATACGCCCGTCGTCTCATTGCTGTAAACCTAATACAAGAGCCTAGCGGGACATACGCCGGTCGTCTCATGGTTGTTGACATAATACAAGAGCCTAGCGGGACTTAATACAAGAGCCAAGCGGGGCCATATATGCCGGTCATCTCATTGTTGTAGACATAATACAAGAGCCTATCGGGACGTATGTAGTTATACGCCCGTCCTCTCATTGTTGTAGACCTAGTACCTAATACTGTAAAAGTTATGAGCCACACTCACTTGTGGTAAAGTTTAATAATACAAACGTGCACAAAGTTGGTACATATAAAAGCAGTCAACCTTACAGTGTTATATAATGTAATAGCACACATTAAATATTAATTACAAACACAAAACATACATTGTAGAATAGATGCATGTTAACATATAACATTATAAAAAAACATGCAAGAAAATATAGTTTTATCAAATAAAACAAGCAAGGTTTTACGCAAGAGTAAAATAGCTGACGAGAGAAAATAGAAATATTTCTGGGTAGCAACTGGGAACAAAGTTTAACATAATAACAGACCAAGTCATGGCTGTTAAAACAATATTCAACAAAAGAGTTGTCACGGAGACGTAAACACGCCATGACCGCTTTTTTACCAGACACTTTCTTACCAATTTGTGCTACCAAACATTTTGAATCAAGGTGGGCGAATCCTTGACATGCCTTAAAATTGATTACATATTCACCTGTGTAGCACGACGTGCTAAAGTACACATCAACACAGAAAAACAATTACTAACATGTATGGGATGTGTTTGCGTTAGCGTACATTACAACACAGATAAACTGTTCATTGCTACCATGTGTAATTATAAGATTGCGTTATGAAAGTGAAAAAACTCAAAGAAACTATTCATTACCTTACCAAAACAATATAGGTATGAAAGCACTAATTATTTTCCCCATAGACACCAATGTTAAAGTGTCACATATTAATGATTTGCTGCAAATTCAACTCAAGTATGGATAATGCAGCAGTGTCATGTTCATATAGAAAACTATTTTTCCACTTGAAAAAATCACCAGAAAACGTTGGGTCACAAGACATGTAAGAAAGTTCTTGTTTGTTTACTAAACAGGTCAAGGATACAGCTGTTTTTATTGATCGACTGTTTTCATTGCTCACAAAGTGTAAGCATAGAGTCGAAATTTCGAAAATGTTCATCAGTGATCCAGTAAAACCTATTAATACGCTTCTTATACATATAACCACAAAATCGAATAGAAATGGGCAGATTTCCCCTACTTGTAATGCCCATTTCCATCGTAAAAGGAGGGATTACTTTTTATTATAGGAACTACATTCGACTACACCTCGGAGGTTTACATGTAATTGGTGGTGGTAAACGTATAAGAGTCGCTGCCGGCAGCGAACGGCAGCGAATAAAACAATTTACCTACCTACCTACCCCGTGATGTTTTTGCTGGGTAGGTAAAGGGCAAACAAACAATATTTTAATTTAGGCCTGGGGTTCATTGTTCTATATAAAATGTAACCGGCGGTTCATTATTTTATTGGGTGACTTATAAATTACACCGGCCAATGGCTGTTTTCAAATAGTATTCGAATACATTTTATTACAGTTCAAATGAAAGCAAGTGATAGCTCTTGCTCCTAGACATTTCCGGGAAAAGATACATTCACAGTACAACTATACCGGTAATTTCGAGATAGTTGTATATAAAACTCAACTGCACAATCTTAAGATGACAACTCAGTTAAAGTGTATATACAAAACCAAGTTTGTGAACACTACTGTGACACTATAATTATACTTTACCTTAAATTAGTGTTTTTGCCTGTAATATTGTAGAACATGTATGTTTAAGGCAAACCCCACGATTCACGAATGATCCTCTCTTCTATCTGATTTTTTTTTCTTCAGCAACTTGGTAGGTCTGAGTGAGGATATCAAATTCTTACAGTAGAAAGCTTCTATTTCTTTGACCCATTGTTTTTAGCCGGATTGCATAGCAAATTCAGGCTTATAGTTAGGCGATTTCCGTCCGTCCGTCTGTCTGTCGGTCTATGCGTTTGGACGTTTGGTTAAAGTTTTTGGTTATATTTTTTATCTCCCGTGTGGATGCCGGGGCAGAATACAACCACTGCAAATTCCGCTTAAAGGGGTTGATGCACTATTTTCAAACAAAGTTTGTTTTAAATGGCTCTGAAAAACTTGAAAATAATGTTGTATGACAAGAACCGGAACTCTGTCGTGCATTTTACCTGAATCGTCCCATTTTTTTACTTAGATGTTTCAATTCAAAAGTTGAATTCGCAATCAGGCGTTCGCACCACTGTTGGTGCTTCACTTGTTTAATATAACAAATGATGCAGCTTCATTAACCTACATGTATATATGTGTAGCAATGTTGGCACAGCTCTAAAGCTGCTGCTACTGCCACTGCTGCTGCTACTGCCACTGTCACTGCCACTGCTACTGCCACTGCCACTGTTACTGCTACTGCTACTGCCACTGCTACTGCCACTGCTACTGCTACTGCCACTGCTGCTGCCACTTCCACTGCTGCTGCCACTGCCACTGCTACTGCCACTGCCACTGCCACTGCTACTGCCACTGCTACTGCTACTGCAACTGCTACTGCCACTGCCACTGCTACTGCTACTGCTACTGCCACTGCTAATGCTACTGCCACTGCTACTGCTACTGCCACTGCTGCTGCCACTGCCACTGCTACTGCTAAAGCCACTGCTACTGCCACTGCTGCTGCCACTGCCACTGCTACTGCTACTGCTACTGACACTGCTACTGCTACTGCTACTGCTACTGTCACTGCTACTGCCACTGCTACTGCCACTGCTACTGACACTGCTACTGCCAATGCCACTGCCACTGCCACTGCTACTGCCACTGCCACTGCTACTGCCACTGCCACTGCCACTGCCGCTGCCACTGCCACTGCCACTGCTGCTGCCACTGCTACTGCCACTGCCACTGCTACTGCCACTGCTGCTGCCACTGCCATTGCTACTGCTACTGCTACTGCCACTGCTATTGCTACTGCCACTGCCACTGCCACTGCCACTGCTACTGCCACTGCCACTCCTACTGCTACTGCCACTGCTGCCACTGCCACTGCTACTGCCACTGCCACTGCTACTGCTACTGCCACTGTCACTGCTGCTGCCACTGCCACTGCTACTGCCACTGCTACTGCTACTGTCACTGCCACTGCCACTGCCACTGATACTACCACGGCTACTGCTACTGCCACTGCTACTGTCAAAGACAACCCATTTCGCAACCTTCATATGTTTGCTACTGCTGCTACTGCTGGCAGTAGTTAGCAGTAGCTGTAGCAGTAGAAAACATATGATGGTTACGAAAGGGGTGGTCTGTTAAACATGATGGAGGGAAAGTAGAAACAACGTACTTGCGCAAAGAAAACATACTTGCGAAGATACTCATATTCATCGGAAGTATGTTTTCTTTGCGCAAGTATGCGATGGCGCGGCAGTAGTTAGAGCTACTGCTACTGCTACTGCCAACTTCACGTTCATTCTAGACCCAATTATTCGTATTTTGGCCCAACAGTCATATATTTATATCTCGTCATATCTATATCTATATTCAGCGACTGGCATTATGAAAATGGCCATAATTATATATATATATATTTGTATCTCGTCATAGCTAGGCGCCCTGCCGTACTTCGTCCTAAGGTTGTCTGTCCTTGGTAGTTCACAAATATTTCTCCCTATATATATTTATATATATACTGTTTTTCAATTTTCTGTAATTCAGTATACCTGAAACGTATACAAATAGCATGGTAACATACTGGTCTCATTTATTTGACGTTTGTGGTGCTGTTTTTTTTCTTTTTTTTTTTTTCTTTTTTTTTTCATACAAACGTTTATAGATGCGGAGGACGGCGCATATCAAAAATCGTCTCGCCGTTCGTAGACGTGTATTTTATGCACTAGGTAACATACGTTACATAATATGCTGATTATACGGCAAATTGATAGATAATGACTGAGCTTTCGTATTCTTCATGAAAACGTATAACTTGTCTTTAGGTAAGTCTTTAGTATTCCATTTGTTGTATTGACCAATTATTAGGTGGAGAAACAAAAGGTTTGTACAACTTTGAAATATGTGTGTGTTTGTTATTCTCAATTGTTTCAATTTTGATATTTGATAATTTTGTGGAGCGCTGTGGTTTAGTGGAAAGTCGTCGGACAAATGATCGAAAAGTCGTGGGTTCGATCCCCACCATGACCATAGGTGGTATGTCCCGGAGAAAAGACACGTTATCCTGGATTTACTCAGGAAGACATCGAGAGTGATTAAACTAAGTACAGATCTCAAAGATTTCGTTACAATCTATGTAAAATAAATAAGTTTAAGCTAATGTTGATATAAAGAAGTGTGTGTCCCATTATTTTTTCTCAATAACATGCATTGAATTATATTCATATTGGTATTGTGTTGGTATCACACAACATAATGGAACCAAATAATACGGATTTTTCGCTTAGTTTTGTTAAAAAAGCTTTCTTAACACAATTGATGTGTAACGTATGTGCGTAGTTATGCAGAAAAAAATCACACTATATTCAGCGACTGGCATTATGAAAATTGCCATAGTTAACTTGAAACAAGTATTTGGTTCATCTCCTATAGTGTATTCTGTAGATATATCTTTAATTATGACTTTTTTAAGCATTTCAAACGCTGTTTGCTTCGATTTATTAAGAAACAGTGATAGGTGCTTGACGTAAGACCAAAAGGTAAGACCGCAAAACAGAAAAAAAATATAACAGTTTGGTGTGCTATGATGAGGGCGGACAACACGATAGATTTCTAAGATCTCTGGTAACACTAATTATATAGTGACTACACAGTATTTATTTGCTAGAATTTATTAGGGAGTGGGGTGGGAGGCTTGTGGGGGTGAGGGGGGGGGGACACTAATTATAAAGTGACTACACAGTGTTTATTTGCTAGAACTTATTAGGGAGTGGGGCTGGTTTGGGAGGCTGGGACTGGGGGTAGATGGGGCAACACTAATTATATAGTGACTACCCAATGATTATTTACTAGAACTTAAGGAGTGAGGTTGGAAGGAATGGGTTTTTTGGGGGTGGGGTGCGTGCAACGCTAATTATGTATAGTGACTGACTGCACAATGTTTATTTCCTATAACTTATTAGGGAAAATATCGCGAGAAAGCTGTTTTTATTTGTGTAACATATAAGCCGTTTCCTGGGTTAATAATGCTTGGATAACCCCTCCCGCACACCCCCATCCCGCCCCCACCCCACCGCCAAACACCATTTGGGCCCACCTCACAACTTCCTGGATCCGGCCCTGCTTTTTGATAATTATGATGATACCTTGAAACCGAAAGTAGGCAGGTACATTTCTCTAAAAAACGAATTAGTGTGTTGCCGTAGTTTATTTTAAAAGTGTACCAGGAGGAAAGTGTTGCTGTTATTATTATTATTATTATTATTCAGCTGCCGAAGGCTGACTCTTATATGACTCTTATATGACTTTTATATCTGTCTATGGTTAACAGACTGTGACTCATGTAAGTGGCAATAAGCATGATTTACAACTTGAATTCCTAGAGAACTCGTCTGAAAAACTTGAATAGTATAATCACATATTTTGTAATGTTGAAAGGTTACCATTTCACTTGGTGAATGACGTTTTCGTAAACCAGTCTACTGAACTGTAGCATGTAATCATTAAATATTCAGAAGCCTCAATACTGCAATTGGTCGAAGCGCCGTGTTAGTGCCCAGGAAGGTAGGGTCCAAGCCTGCTGATTTCCCTTTCTTTTCTTTTCTTTAATTTTCATTGGTTTATATTATTCCTTTGCATTTTTTACTTTGATAACGCAATCTTATAATTACACATGGTAACAGTGAACAGTTTATATGTGTTGTAATGTACACGCTAACGCAATATGTAAGGCATGTCAAGGTTTTTGGTTTAAACATATTTTATTTCAAAGATAATGCATTATACAATTGTTACATACAATAGGTTAATGGATTGGAACGAAAGAAAAAATGCATATAAGGTCAAGGTTTTTGAACAGAAAGAAGCGAGGTCGCCCACATTGATCTAAAATGCTTGGTAGGAAGAACTGATGGTAAAAATCGGGAAGAATGTAAGAAAAAACGGTCGTGGCGTGTTTATGTCTCCGTGACAACATTTGTTTTTTCAATATTGTTTTTAACACCCGTGACTTGATATATTATTATGTTAACTTCTTGTCTCTCGGCAGCTATTTTACCCTTGCGTAAAACCTTGCTTGTTAGTATTAGTATTATTAGTATTATTAGTATTATATATTATTATTATTTGTCCTTATTTAAACTCAAGTAAATACTTTCACATTGACTTTGAAAGGATGTTCAAGGTGACTATACCACATGACCTATGACGTCATTATTGCTAAAATTTGTAAACACCCGCATTGAAGCTTTAGAGTGCGATAATTTTTTTATTTCTTAACCATTTTCTACTAAAGAAAGAGTATTCGAACGCAAAAAAAATGTACGCTACCCTCGACTGATATTATTTTTGTGTGAACGTTGGTACTTTTGGAAAAACACTTTGGAAAACTTCTGAAAATGCACCAGAACAAATTGCTTATCATTGGAGCGTACTTTAATTGTGCGCATAGTATGAACAAAATACATGCATATACCCCGTTTTAATCACGAAAACTTCCACAATATTATTTCACATCAGGTAAGCGAAAGGGTTTTAGGTCAAAGAACCAGTTCGCAAAAATTAATGATTTTTTAAATTATGCTAATCCGTGAAGTCAATTATTTTATGCTTAACCGTGAAGTCCTTTGTGTAAACTACGACGAAAAGTTTTTGTTTATCCTCGCCTTATGGCAACTAGGCCTTTTGGCGAGCGTTTCTATAGATGATTAAGGTTGCGAAGAGTCCGGTCCAAGGGTAAGCGTAAGTGCCACATCCCTCGTCCAAAGAAGTTTACTATAGAACAGCAGCAGTAGAGTTGATAGTGAAGAAGTCCAACGTAGTCGTATAAGTTTTTGTTTACCCTGGTGTAACCCTCGACATCTTGAAACTAGTCATTTTGGCGAGCTTTTTTCAATAGAAGATTACGGAAGCCGAAGAGTCCTGTTGAAATCTAACGTATCTCGTCAAAGTGGTTTACAGAAGAAGGCATCAGCAGAGCTGTTGAAGAGTTGAAGTCCACCGCAGATAGCCTGTAGAAGATTATGTTATCCAAGAAGATTAAAGATGAATCGAAGAGTTCGACCAATGGGATGACTGCAAAGATGGTAAATAGGTCAATCACATTTCCGGTGTGTAACGGGAAAATACTGGACCGGGAAAAAACTGGACGAAAGCTACACTGCGCATGCGCGTATTACTTTCGACTAAAGGTATGAAAGCACTAATTATGTTCCCCATAGACACCAATGTTAAAGTGTCACATATTACTGACTATAATATCTGTTATAGTCAATGGTTATTGGAGGAAACACTAGCTGTAGGTAATTATTGAGATTGAGTAAATTTCACGGTGCATTTTTTCTACATGCACACCGGCATGTCCCTTTCGTCAAGATTTTAACAGAGAGGTATGATGTGTTTTGAGCTTACAGTTAAAAACTTCATTTCCCTCCCTCCCGACCCACAGGATCATTGATTTAAATCGACACTAGTGTCATCACATTGTATAAGTACAAAAAGAGTATGATAATGGACCTTTGGAAACGGCCGAGCACGACACATACGAAATATTGCAGTCTCGGTTTGATTGAGACTGTTCATGAGTGGTAGTGAAATATGCTAGCTACCGCTCACGCCCTCTAGCCCCGGGTTGAGCAGAACTTAATATTCATAAAATCAACAGCACAAAATTTTAACCATCCCGAAGATGGCATGCATATGGCGGTGGACATGGAGTTAGCCTTCTTTAATGTTTTCCCCATGTCGTACGGCGTATGGTCCCAGTATCTAATAAAATGAAATGCTCCGCAGAGCGAAATAAACATAATGGAATTTAGTTGGGAGCAGCGGTTATGAAGCCTACAAGTTCATTTAAGACATTTCGCTATTTGTCAAGACTTCAATTTAAAAGATACTTTTTTTATGTTGCAATTAATATCGTTACAGTGTTTTATGTTGCAAGATCATGTTGCAGTGTTTTATGTTGCAAGATCATGTTGCTTTCTCTGAATTATATATTTCAGTTGATGTCTTCATCTGGATCCACTTACCTAGTCAACAATAACTGGCGTGGCATGGCCATTACGTGCACTTATATACTTGCTGGAACTTTTGGACTACAACTAGTTGATGTGTTAAATGTTGTAGTGTTTAATTATAGGCGGGCAGGCGGGCAGCGAAGGTGTGAAAGGAAGGACATATACGTTTCAGTTTAACTTTATTCAGCTCCTGTATACCTTGAGACTGAATTGTAATCTAAACATAAATTATCTACAAATTTGCTGTCGGTACGAATTGCTAAAAAACATTTTAAATTGATTGAATTCGGTGCACTTGTAATTATGCTTGAATATCAACCGTGCTTTCAACACTTGCTTAAATGCTTATCAGAAAAGTTGCTTTCATAATGAACATTTAATTTGGTGCACATGTATTTATGTCCTTAATATTGTAATATTCAATTTGCTTTATTGCTTTATGCTTTGTGCTGTAAGGGCTTGCCATAATGGTCTTTTGTGCTTACCGGCAGCCCAATTGTTAAACATGCAATCCATGCCACGCCCAATATTTGCCAAATCTATTAAAGTTTAAAAAATATTTTTATGTGTTGTTATTACAGTGCTCTCCAATAATACTGACTATAATATCTGTTATAGTCAATGGTTATTGGAGGAAACACTAGCTGTAGGTAATTATTGAGATTGAGTAAATTTCACGGTGCATTTTTTCTACATGCACACCGGCATGTCCCTTTCGTCAAGATTTTAACAGAGAGGTATGATGTGTTTTGAGCTTACAGTTAAAAACTTCATTTCCCTCCCTCCCGACCCACAGGATCATTGATTTAAATCGACACTAGTGTCATCACATTGTATAAGTACAAAAAGAGTATGATAATGGACCTTTGGAAACGGCCGAGCACGACACATACGAAATATTGCAGTCTCGGTTTGATTGAGACTGTTCATGAGCGGTAGTGAAATATGCTAGCTACCGCTCACGCCCTCTAGCCCCGGGTTGAGCAGAACTTAATATTCATAAAATCAACAGCACACAATTTTAACCATCCCGAAGATGGCATGCATATGGCGGTGGACATGGAGTTAGCCTTCTTTAATGTATTCCCCATGTCATACGGCGTATGGTCCCAGTATCTAATAAAATGAAATGCCCCGCAGAGCGAAATAAACATAATGGAATTTAGTTGGGAGCAGCGGTTATGAAGCCTACAAGTTCATTTAAGACGTTTCGCTATTTGTCAAGACTTCAATTCAAAAGATACTTTTTTTATGTTGCAATTAATATCGTTACAGTGTTTTATGTTGCAAGATCATGTTGCAGTGTTTTATGTTGCAAGATCATGTTGCTTTCTCTGAATTATATATTTCAGTTGATGTCTTCATCTGGATCCACTTACCTAGTCAATAATTACTGGCGTGGCATGGATATTACGTGCACTTATATACTTGCTGGAACTTTTGGACTACAACTAGTTGATGTGTTAAATGTTGTAGTGTTTAATTATCGGCGGGCAGGCGGGCAGCGAAGGTGTGAAAGGAAGGACATATACGTTTCAGTTTAACTTTATTCAGCTCCTGTATACCCAGAGACTGAATTGTAATCTAAACGTAAATTATATACAAATTTGCTGTCCGTACGAATTGCTAAAAAACATTTTAAATTGATTGAATTCGGTGCACTTGTAATTATGCTTGAATATCAACCGTGCTTTCAACACTTGCTTAAATGCTTATCAGAAAAGTTGCTTTCATAATGAACATTTAATTTGGTGCACATGTATTTATGTCCTTAATATTGTAATATTCAATTTGCTTTATTGCTTTATGCTTTGTGCTGTAAGGGCTTGCCATAATGGTCTTTTGTGCTTACCGGCAGCCCAATTGTTAAACATTCAATCCATGCCACGCCCAATATTTGCCAAATCTATTAAAGTTTAAAAAATATGTTTATGTGTTGTTATTACAGTGCTCTCCAATAATATTGATTTGCTGCAAATTCAACTCAAGTATGGATAATGCAGCAGTGTAATGTTCATATAGAAAACTATTTTTCCACTTGAAAAATCACCAGAAAACGTGGGGTCACAAGACATGTAAGAACGTTCTTGTTTGTTTACTAAACAGGTCAAGGGTACGGCTGTTTTTATTGATCGACTGTTTTCATTGCTCACAAAGTGTAAATATAGAGTCGAAATTTCGAAAATGTTCATCAGTGATCCAGTAAAACCTATTAATACGCTTCTTATACATATAACCACAAAATTGAATAGAAATGGGCAGTTTTCCCCTACTTATAATGCCCGTTTCCATCGAAAAAGGAGGGATTACTTTTTATTATAGGAACTACATTCGATACACCTCGGAGGTTTACATGTAATTGGTGGTGGTAAACCTAAATGTAACAAAACTGTCTTTTGGGAGCATCTCAAAGGTTAAAGTCAATGCAAATGTACAACACAATGCAGAAGAATCACACCAGCTGCCAGTGGGAACTTCGCATACTTTCCCTTATTATTTTGTACGATGACTGCATAAATATAATAGTCTGGATGAACTCAAAGGCGCACCAACACATGGAAGGTTATATGGCGCCCAATAGGCATGAACATGCCAGGCTCATCCTCCATGTACATGGAGATAAGATATGGAGAATGGGCCTAGGACCTTCGCACCTTGAACGTCAGAGTTGCTGCAAATTCTATTGTAGACACTCCATTTACGCTGGAGCCACGTTTATTGTTTTTCTGCAACTGCTCTTAGTGGTGTTGGCGAGATGGCAACTGAAACAATGCAGGGATCATGATGAAGATCGTTAATGAGCATGAACAAAAAATGACAAAATGAATACGAATGGGGGGGGGGGGGGGGGGGGGGGGAGGGTCCTACCCCTCTGCATGTGAAGGTGTGTTTGCAGTTGCAGCGGTTTTATTCTACCCCGGCAACCACAACCACACGCGGAGCTGGATAATTAACCTTAATATAGTTGTATTTAAACTCATTATGTAACTACTTCTCATGTCTTTGGAGGAAAATAACCGCCGGGAAATAACTGGACACAGCCGGGGGAAAACTGGACATTATTGTGTATCTCAATAATATGTTATCATATCTCATCTCCAATGTTTTCCTGCTCATCTCTCATGCCAACCTCACTAATGAGGCAATAGTATAACCAATAACACCCTATTAAATCAGAGTGGTACCACTGTTACAGGAAAACAACCACCGGGAAATAACTGGACACAGCCGGGGAAAAACTGGACCATATTGTGTCTCTCAATAATATGTTATCATATCTCAACTCCAATGTTTTCCCGCTCATCCCTCATGTCAACCTCATTAATGAGGCAATAGTATAACCAATAACATTATATTAAATCGGAGCGGTACCATTGTTGGAGGAAAATAACCGCCGGGAAATAATTGGACACAGCCGGGGAAAAAAATGGACATTATTGTGTATCTCAATAATATGTTATCATACCTCATCTCCAATGTTTTCCCGCTCATGTCTCATGCCAACCTCACTAATGAGGCAATAGTATAACCAATAACATTATATTAAGGCTTGCAAGATAACTAGAAGCTCTCCGACTAATCAGAGCACAGGTGTCTTGAAGTTTGCCAAGTGGATCAATCCGGGTGCACGTGAAATTCCGCGCCATCACCGCCAAGCAGGTCAATCCTGTTGATTGTGGATCCCGTGATGTTATGTCCTGGAGCAGGCACAAAATGGTCGGCGACCTCCGGAACACCAACCCCTCAATGTTTACAGTGGTGATGTTACAACGTCTTCCACTCTGTGTCCGCTCCAAGGTCTCCTCTCGCAGGTGTTTTGTATCCGTGGTTGCTATTTCGTCTCAGTAGATTACAGATTCAAGATTCAAGATTCTTTATTAAGTAACGTAAACATTACAATATTTCTTGTTACGTGATACAATGAATAATATTATATACAACAGTCAGTCATGATAAGTATGTGCATAGACATGAAGGCAATGAGCAAAACATGATTGATACGGAAAAGATATACAAACAGATATTGTACGTGAGGTTGTACTAAGTACATTGAAAAACATAATAGAACAATGCAATGTGTATGTATGAACATATATACATATTGAAATATCATGAAGAACGTTAAAGCATATAGATGTGCAAAAGATGGTGTAATATTTACTTTAGGTGAGATTTACAGTACATTTTCATGACGATTAACTATGTTTTGTCGGATAATTGTCGCTTGATATACAAATTTACAAAGTTTTGAGATAACAGAAAAACTAACAGACTGCATTAGCTCAATAAATTTATAAACGCTTGGTCTAACAAAGTAACGTGATTTAATATATTGTTTTCGAATGTCAGTGTATGCTAGACATATACAAATAAAGTGGTATTCGTCTTCTAGATCACCAGAATTGCAAATTAAACAGTAGCGTTGATCATGGTCGATTCTGTTAACATTATAACGACCTGTTTCAATCCGCAGTTGATGCGAAGACAGTCTTACCTAAGTTAGTGCAATACGAAATTTCTGTGGTATTTTATCGAGATAATACTCATAATTGAAAGTGGTCTTAAATAGTCTGTACGTACACAAAGATCGACTGTTGTTAACAGTAGTATACCATGATTGAACAAATTGATCGATTATTCTTTGCTTGAACAAAAGATGAAAAGTAAGTAAATTACCACCATCTGGGTTGTTCCATACATCAGAAAAACCGGTATCATTTAACAATGTTTTGACACGAGAAACCCAATTAGTTTTACCCCTATGACAGTCGAATGTTAATGACTTGTACAAATGTTGTAAAATGATATTGTCAGATCTAACAATTTTGCACCAATACTTAACAATACGGACAAATCTATTAACATACATAGGATATCTACATAACTCACCATATATAGCAGCATTACAAGTAGATTGTTTTACATGCAACAGAGATTTAAGGAACTTTAGATGAATTCTTTCAATTTCTTTACTTTTACTAAATCCCCATATTTCACAAGCATAATTTAATATAGAGCTAACGAAGGCATCAAATAGCTGACATATTGTACTAGGTTTCAGGGAATAGTTACGTATATTAACAAGTAAAGTATTTAGTGCTTTTAAACCTTTACCAGCTAATGTTTCTTGGTTTAAATTATAATTACATGTATAATTAAAGACAGTACCAAGATAATTGAAATTGTCTACCGTTTCCATTGGTATATTATCGTAAGTCCATTTCTCGTCATTTTTGATTGGACCTTGTTTTCTAAAAACAACAATTTTACTTTTATCGGGATTTACTTGTAGTCCCCAATTACTGCAATAAGAATGTAGAAGATCTAAACTTTATTGGAGGTCATTGGGTGATTTACCTACTATCACTATGTCATCGGCAAATAGCATAAGAATAAAAGAAATATCATCAAGATTTATACCAGAATTAACATATATTTTGATAAACTGGGGGTTGCCGACCAAAATCAAAAAATCATCAAAAAATCAAAAAATCATCAAAAAACCATAAAATCATCAAAATTGTAGAAATGACCATAACATGGTCAATATCTGTCAAAAAAATCAAAAAAAAGCATCAAAAACATCAAATCATCAAAATTGTGAACTAAAATCACCAAAATTCTGGACCAAAACCCCATATCATGGTCAATATCTGTCAAAAAACCATAACCTACCTATCCATGGACTGGCTTCGCCCGCCAGGTTGACAAAATACATAGCCCACCTGCCCATGGCTCAAATATATATATATTTCTAGACCAAAATATATATATGGCTTGGCTTCGCCCGCCATAGCTTCACCATGGTCCCCCACCATAGCTTCACCATGGTCCCCCACACAAAGACTAACGATGCTCAACGTATCGTCTTACCAGCATGCGTTACGTCTTACCAGCAAGTCGCCAGCGTTTTATCGTGGTCCCACACATATAACGCCTAGAATGCAGCGAGGCTTCTGACCCACCGGTGGCTTCGCTATACCTACAGTCCATTGGAGCACAGGGAATTGAAGGGGTCGCCTGTCATCTCACTATAACTACAATATGTATTTTGGAGGTTTTGAACCATTATTTCTTTTTGATAAAAATGCATTAAAGAAAATATATATATAAAGAAAATAATGACGACTGTTTTAGAAAAATTAATACACCTGTTTGAAACAGGTGTAATAGATAGTCAAACACTATCGGTTGGTATAAATGCATTAAAAGAAGTTCCAAAGGAAACTTCAAAAGAGGTTATTCAACCAGTTGAGTCCAAAGTGTTGGAAAGTGTAAGACGTGTAAAACCAATTCCAGCACCACGAGTTAAATCAAGAATTCCAATCCCAGCTCCAAGAGTTAAACCAATCCCAGCTCCAAGAGTTAAACTTTGCATAAAACGGGCCCTTTTCGCAGACCAGCCCTTTTCGTAGCTGATAATTGTCGCTATACATACGTATTTTTGAGGAATTAAGACTTTCTAAAATATTTTATTTTGTATATTCTTATTTTATTCTTAGTATAATTACACATTCTTCACATTTAAATCACCAAAACCAAACAATATAGATGCACTTTGCATAAAACGGGACCTTTTCGCAGACCAGCCCTTTTCGTAGCTGATAATTGTCGCTATACATACGTATTTTTGAGGAATTAAGACTTTCTAAAATATTTTATTTTGTATATTCTTATTTTATTCTTAGTATAATTACACATTCTTCACATTTAAATCACCAAAACCAAACAATATAGATGCACTTTGCATAAAACGGGCCCTTTTCGCAGACCAGCCCTTTTCGTAGCTGATAATATACGTATTTTTGAGGAATTAAGACTTTCTAAAATATTTTATTTTGTATATTCTTATTTTATTCTTAGTATAATTACACATTCTTCATATTTAAATCACCAAAACCAAACAATATTGATGCACTTTGCATAAAACAGGCCCTTTTCGTAGTTTGAATGCCCTTTTCGCGAAAAGGGCCCTTTTCGCATTTCAGTCATACCGGAGCTACGCCAATGATAGACACTTAAACGGACGTTTTTTTCTGACAATTCGGACTTTTCAAATATATTTAGTTAACATATTTTTAGCTCCACAGAACATAATGAAAATGGTATTCAAATGAAAAACAACAACATTGTTAACTATGGGCCGTCAAAACCACCTACATATTTTTTAAAAATTACTGCACATCAACTCCATTTTGGTCCATTTCGGTAAATCAGCTCCATTTCGGTAATTAAAGGGCCATACAAGGAAAGTAAACGCAAGAAGGAATTGCAAAAAAGAAAGAAAGAAAAGAGACTCCATCGGTGTGAAATCGTTGTCTTGGGTGAGCTATATGCATTGTCATGTAATTATAAAGGTGTGCTTAACTGCTTTCTGCAGTCATGTATGCTGTCATTGCGTAATTTGTTCAGAAACCTCGCCTAAACATAGTCATAGGTCTAACTTCAGATAAGTTCTGACTATTAAGTTTTTTGTTTTGTTAATGCTAATTTAGTTTTAGCCTTTAGTTTGGGTTGGTGATTTTGATATTTGACTTTTGACTTACGTGATTTATATCACAGGTATTCGGCGCTTAATTTGGTCACTACTACCCCTCACCCACCTCTACTACTCCCCACCCCACCAAAAAAACACAAAAAACACAAAAAAACAACATCATCCAAAAATGATCACTTTTTTTTTTAATGTTTTTTTGGTGGGGTGGGGGTAGTAGTGGTGGGTGGAGGGTAGTAGTGACCAAATTACGCGCCTAATACCTGTGATTTATATGCCTACCTTAATTAATTTCCCTATATCTCGTAGACATTTATGGCACCCATTGCCTTAGTGCATAAGTCATACGTCTACGAACGGCAAGACAATTTTTTGATATGTGCCATCCCCCATCTAGGGTGCATCTGTAAACGTCCGTATGTAAAAAAAAGCACCCAAAGACGTCAAATAAATGAGACTACCCTTGCATGGAAGTCTATGTAAGTAAAATGTAATGAGGAACATTTCTATGGGGTGCCGTATTACTTTTTAATACCATTTGGTGATATCACCTATTGGAATCAGTGATATCACTGATTCAAATCGGTGATTTCACGCATTCAAATAGGTGATATCACTGATTTATTCTGAATGCGTGATATCACCTATTCAAATCGGTGATATCACTAATTCGAATCAAACTACTTAACAGACTTTCATGAAACTTCACAGGAATGTTGCTCTTGATGTCTAGTTGATCCTAGCAAAAATTCAGATTGGCCCGAAATTCAAGATGGCCGCCACGGCTAAAATTAGATTTTAAAAATGTGATTTTGTGGTGACTACTTCTCAAAAAACATAAGTGATATTGATTTGGAACCTTTACCAGAATAACTGGCTTGACATGTAGTTGGTTCTCAACCAAAGTTCATTTTGATTGGATGTCGAACATGACCACCAGCATCCAAACAAACAGCAGCCCATTGACATACGTTCTGACCTCTGCGAAACTGGATGCTACAGGACACCGATGGCTTGCCTCTTTGAGCAATTACAGCTTCAACATTTTTTACCGTATTGGCAAGACCAGCATTGATGCAGATGCTTTGTCTAGACTTCCGCCATCAGCAAACCCAGAGTCAGTGGTATTCAACGAAGTTGTCAAAGCCATATGCTTTTATGCACAAGCTGATATTCACTAGCCGAATGTAATGTCATCGCAGAACCCTCACAAGTCTCCGAATTGATACCAGAGGATGAAGTTGTGGATATAGACAACTCTGTTGACTGGAAAGCCGAGCTGTCACTCGATCCAGACATTGCTCATGTGTGAGGTATTGTAGAGAGAAAGAGCACGATACAACCAGCACAGACCAGCTTAGAATCCCCTATAGTTCAACAGCTACTCAGGCACAGGAATCAGTTGGCGCTACTCAATGGTATCTTGTACAGAGAAGTCAACCAGTCCGAAGGACCTGTACATCAACTTATTTTACCGGAAGTTTACAAGGATCTGGTTTTTCAAGCACTACATTGGGATATGGGTCACCAAGGCCGAGAAAGAAACATTTCACTTGTTAAGGCTCGATTCTATTGGCCCGGTCTTGAGTCCGACATTGCCAGACGTGTACAGACATGCACTTAATTACTGCATTAGAAAGAAAACACCATCAACCAACCGAACCGCGAATTTAGTGTCAATACTCACAATGTCTCCTATGGAACTTGTTTTTATGGGCTATCTTGGATTGGAACGGTCTAAGGGGGGTTATGAGAATATCCTGGTGGTAACAGACCATTTTACAAGGTTGGCATATGCTGTCCCCACAAAGAATCAGATGGCGCATACAACAGCAAAAGCTATGTACGACTCTTTCTTCCAGTATTGTTCAAAAGACAAGAACTCTGCCTTACGACCCTATGGGAAACGGGATGACAGAGCGATTCAACCATACGCTATGCAGCATGCTAGGAACACTTGAAGAGCCTCAGAAACAGAGATGGAAGGAGTATGTAGCCCCAATGGTACATGCGTACAATTGTACTCGTCACGAGGCTACGGGGTTTACGCCTTTCTATCTCATGTTTGGCCGCCATCCTAGACTGGCGATAGACGCGTGGTCTACATGATCCCAGCAAGTCAGAGGAGTCGACAGCTACAGGTTCATGTCGAGAATCTTAAGAACCGGTTAGAGTTCGCGTACAAGACCGCGGCTCAGAAATCCCAGGGACAACAGGATAGACACAAAGTGCTGTACGATTCAAAAGTTCAGGAATCGAAACTCTTGCCTGGTGATCGGGTGCTTGTAAAAAATGTCTGCATGGATAAAAAGCAAAAATTGGTTGATAGATGGCTTCGCGAGGTGCATGTTGTTGTAAAACAGCCAAACTCAGAGATTCCGGTGTATGTGGTGCGCAAGGCTACAGGAGTCCCCACCAGTCCACTACACCGCCATCTTATACTGCCATTCACCTCCATTGATAGAGCACCACTGCCAGATTCACAGATTTCATGACGCAGACAAATACCAGTTCGAGTCCCAGTTACAAAACCTAATGATTCAGGTGACGGTGAGTCGGATGAGGAATCTGTTTATTTAAGAGTCTATATTATTCCGCAGAAACTATCAGGGACATGTGGGAGTCTGTCTCCCAGGAACATCAGTGAGCAGACATTAAACCCTGATGCAGCTGAGTTTGTACCGCTTTCAATGGAACTCACAGGAGATCTTTCACCAGAGGTCAGAGTGGATCCTCCACCAGATGTTACCAAAGAAGTGCCATCAGAAGACGCGAATAATATAAGTGTCAAAAGTAGGAGTGCGTTGTCATTAGACGGGGAAAATAGCGAGGCGGACATAGACAGGGAGGATACATTACACGAGTTATTCGGCGATCAGTCATACAAAGATGGTGACTGGGTAACTTAATGGACCTAATTAGCACGGTGCTTGTATAGTTAATATGTATTTATTCAGCGGATTACATATAACTGAGTTTTGTAATGTTGTGTTGTTTTTTAACACGTTCATAAATTGTGTCTTTTGAACTGTGTGCTTTTCGCGATAAATTCGTGTCCTTGCATTATTAAAATTATTCATTTTATTATTCAATTAGAAAAATTAAATAAATCATTAAGTGTATAGTTTGGCATGCCTTTTTAAATGTGTGTTTTTCTTTATTGTTATCCTTAAGTGAATGTCGAGGACAACATTTTCCCGGGATGAAGGAGTATGTCGCCGGCACACCGGTACACTTTTATATCCGATTACTTCCCTAAGTCCATATGTTTCCAATAGCCTAAAGTAATTAGGTAAACTTTTTAGTTTCCAGTTACTTCCCTTTGTCCATACTTATGTAGTCCTATACAGTATATATTCACTACCTGTTTTAAATATCATATTGTAGTCTATGTATTAAAATCTATCACTATTTTATTGCACATTAATTACACCAGTGCGTGTGTGTCAGGTATGTGTGAAACGGTACCTTAAGTAGATTGCTTAAGCTTAAGGAGATTATTTCCAGCCATATAAGAGGAAAGGAAACGGAAGTTCCTTTTTAAAGTCATTGGGTCATGGGAAGGAAATGCGTCAGTTGCCATTTCCGTTCTTGAGAGAACAGATGTGTAATATTTTGTCTCAAGTTATTTATTCTATAACTTGAATATATGCTTCTGTTTTACAGGTAAATGATCCAGTAGTTTTATTATTGTATTTCCTGTGTATTACTATAATGTAATTGTTTTAGGGTTAAAACATTAGGTGAGAAACAAAAAGTTTGTTCATCTGGCTGATGCACTCCATAACCACCATTTATTCAAAGTCAGAAGAAATTCCAATGTTTCATTCATCCAGAACATGTAAACACCTTGCTGTATTTAACTGTAATTACCATTACATTCATATATATTATTCCATGGGGTAGATTATAGTAGAACAGACGTGTAATATTTTGTCTCAATATTTATTCTATAACTTGAATATATACTTCTGTTTTACAAAATTAAACTTCTTCGTATCCTCGATACAGAGATTTAGACGCATTCCTTTCAACCCTGTGACATTTACATAGAGTTACATAGGAAAAACTTGTGGCGAGTACTCCTGAGACTACTTGACAGGATAATTGCTTCTGATGTCTAGTTGATCCTAGCAAAAATTCAGGTTGGTAAGAAATTCAAGATTGTCACCACTGCTAAAAATAGATATAAAAAACGTGACTTTGTGGTGACTACTTCTCAAAATACGTAAGTGATATTGAATTGGAACCTTTACCAAAATGACTGGCACAACATCTTGCAGGCTGATCAGGGTTTACACTGTCTGGGTGCTCTTCAGTCAATTGACGGAAACACCCCTTTGTACTATAAATGGACTGGTCAAGTTCAAAGAAAGGACATTGCATTATACATTCATAGTGGGGTAAGGATTATGTCTCCTTTGTATTTTTGGCTCTCAGAAAAAGACTGAAAATGAATTGTAGGATTTTAAAATGGTTTATTTTGATTCTGATTTTCCAAATAGAACTACTTGTACTGGTGAGATAGTAACCTAATTCTCAGGAGATTGCATAACATGACCTGTGACCTGGTCACACACCTACTATATTTATGAATACAGATCATTCCATTTATGTTACAAAAAGGGTGATTTGGAAAAATTACTGTTGAGCAGCAAATACGATATACTAAGGTTGATGTTGTAAGAGATTTAATTGATATAGCTTTATTATTAAAACTTGTGGTAGCATTATGACATTTTTATAAGCTGGAAAAAGATGTATTCTTTAGACTATTGTTTGGGGAGATTGTTTCAGCCAAAGGTTTTTTGGACTTTTCAGAAAAAAATCATCTACTACCTAAATAAGTTGTAGATCAGTGAAACAGACATTTTTAGTGGTAAATAAAAATACGTTACTTTTCAAAATTGGTTGAAAAATAAAAATTTCATGTGCGAAAGCTGTTTTTGATGGGTCATTTTCAATGCAAAATTCTGCTGCATGAAAAATTTAAGACATTTTTTTCTTTTTAGAATTTTTATTCAAAAATGTTTTTAAATTGTTGGATATTAGTAAATTAAGACACCCTGGAAGTTGTATAGCAAAATATGAAGGATTACTGAAGTTATTTGAAATTTCTTAATTTTCCGTGTCTCACCAACAAGGAATTTACATAGGAAGAGCCCCATCAAAAATCATTTGGGCTGTAAAATATTTATTTCTCAACCGATTTTCAAAAGTAAAGTAGTTTTATTTACCACTAAAAATGCCAGTTCTAATGATATATAATTGTTGTACATATCGTTTGAATTGCTCAAGTTACTGCAGAAAAACCTTTGGCTGAAACAAGCGCCCCAAACAATAGGATAAAATTGAATGAGATTGTAATGTTGCATAGGTAATGTTGCATAATAAATCATAATATTTAGGAATATAGGAATGTAGCTCTTGATGTCTAGTTGGTCCTGAGGAAAGACCAGGTTAGCCTAAAATTCAAGATGGCCACCATGGCTAAAAATAGATTTTAAATACAAGTTTGTGGCGACTACCGGTACTTCTCTAAAACCATAAGTGGTATTGATTTGGAACCTTTACTAAAATGACTGGCATGACATGTAGTTGGTCCTAAACAAAATTCATTTTGATTTTATGTCAAGCATGGCTGCCATCGACCATCTTTTTTTACATTGTGTGATATAGGAAAAACTACTTCTCTGAAAATGTTGGTCTTATTTCCATAAAACTTCACAGGTTCCCATGGCTGATCTGGTTTTCAAAATCTATCAGTAGAGCTTCAAGGTCATTGACATCTTGTTTAAAATATATGTTGGTCAGTTTCATTAAGTTCCTTCATTACCAGAACATAATTGAAATGTGATTCTTTTCTTCATTATAGTCTGAAAAAAGCTTACACTTGTCTTTTATAGAAGCCATGTTTAATCGATTAATGCTCGATCATCAGTCGGTTAAATATTCTGATGATCGATCATGAATTTTCAGCCAAATCCCAATATAATTATATATATATAAATGTTGATCTTGATGTCTAGTTGACCCTAGCAAAAATTCAGGTCGGTAAGAAATTCGAGATGGCCGCCACTGCTAAATATAGATCTAAAAAATGTGACTGTGGCGATTACTTCTCAAAAACTGTATGTGATATTGAATTGGAACCTTTACCAAAATGACTGGCATGACATCTTGCAGGCTGAGCATGGTTTACATTGTCTGGGTGCTCATCAGTCATTTGACCGTAACACCCCTTTGTACTATAAATGGACTGGTCCAAATTCAAAGAAAGGACATTCCATTATACATTCATAGAGGGGTAAGGATTAAGTCTCCTTTGTATTTTTGGCTCCCAGAAAAAGACTGGAAACAAATTTGTAGGATTTTAAGATTTTATTTTGATTCTGATTTTCCAAATATAACCACTGAGACAACAGCAAATCTACTTGTACTGGTGAGATATTAACCTAATTCTCAGGAGAAAATTGCATAGCATGACCTGTGACCTGGTATATGAATATGGATCACTTTATTTATGTTACAAAATGGTGATTTGGAGAAATTACTGTTGAGCAGCAAATATAATAATATACTAAGGTTGATGTTGCAAGGGATTTAATTGATATAGCTTTATATTACATATTTGTCTGTGATTTGTATAGGAAATACTGGCAACAGAAAAGTTATATCTACTCATTTGCTCTACTGGGAAATATCTCCCAGTGGGAGATATTTCCCAGTACGGAACATTGCTCGGCCTTTTCCGTCAGTGGCAGGAACGCCAAATGACGTTCTGATTGTTTTACGGATGTCGTCGTTAGATTCCGCCACTAGGGAATAACGATTACGGAATTAACAAAGTGTTCTGGTTCCACTTGTTCTGTTTGTATGACGTAACGTTGTCTTGGCGTTCTCGAGCAAACTGGTGTAAAAAGGCGTGAATCATTAGAAATATTAATAAAATATCATTTTAAAGATGCACTACCTATATCTACGCGATTTTTAATGTAAAATATTAAATACTCAATATTACTGCATTTATATGTATACAAAGCTATTTTATGAGTATTCTAAGAAGAAACATGGTTCGTATTCCAGTTCTGTAAATTATTAATTATGATCAAAACAATATCTTGAATAAAATGCTGCCCTGCCGTTTATTCCTGCCGGAGAACTACGATTTTTTACGATTTTCTCGGACATGAGCAATGCGATTCAGTTGAATGAAAACAAACTATTTGGGGCAGTTCCGATAGTAAACAAATCGATTGGAACTCTTCGCCAATCCGACGAGGCACTTTCGATTGTAAACGAATAAGATCGGAAAATCTCCGCAATCGGCTTGTCTAAAACAATTACGAATACAATTTCAAAAATCCGATCTTTTCAATCCTGTTTTTCCCCAGCAAAACGCATATTACATGGGGTGAAATTATTGCCATTTACCTTTTTCTTAGTCCTCTTTATAATTAAGTAAAGTTTATATCAATTGGTGGACAAAAAGATATAGGTAGAGCCTCTTTAACTTATGTAATATATAGTTTAATAACCGGTATTTTTGAGATACTGAAAATATCTCCCTCGTTAGAGAAATGGCCCCGATATAAGAACTCGTGCTCTGCACTCTTTCCTATATCGGGGCCATTTCTACCTCGGGAGATATTTCCCGTATCTCAAAAACACTAGTTATTAAACTCTATATATTAAAATTTGTTGTAGCATTATGACATTTTAGTAAGCTGGAAAAATATATATTCTTTAGACTAGGATAACATTGAATGAGATTATAATGTTGCATAGGAAATGTTGCATAATAAATCATAATATTTAGGAATATAGGAACATTGCTCTTGATATCTAGTTGGTCCTAAGTAAAAATCAGGTTGGCCAAACATTCAAGAATGCTACCATTGCTAAAAATAGATTTCAATGGGATAGCCACACAGTCATGCGATACATAGGGATCACTTTGTCGTCCGTCCGTCAGTCTGTCACGAAAACAAAACGTTGGCTATAACTTTCTCATTTCTTGATATTTCTTCATCAAACATTCAATATATACTCATCATGAGAACGTCGACATGACCATACTAAAATATGAAGGTCAAGGTCACACTGAAGGTCATTATATGGGTTAAATACTCGTTTTTTTCTTCACGAAAACTTAACATTGGTTATAACTTTCAAATTTCTAGATATTTCTTCAACCGACTTTTAATATATACTCATCATGACAACATCGACATAACCATACTAAAATATAAAGGTCAAGGTCACACTGAAGGTCATTATATGGGTTAAATACCCATATTTTTCTTCACGAAAACTTAACGTTGCTTATAACGTTCTCATTTCTTGATATTTCTTCATCAGATTTTCAATATATACTCATCATGACAACATCGACATAACCATACAAAAATATAAAGGTCAAGGTCACACTGAAGGTCATTATATGGGTTAAATACTCGTTTTTTTCTTCACGAAAACTTCACGTTGGTTATAACTATCTCATTTCTTAATATTTCTTCATCAGACTTTCAATATATAGTCATCATGACAACATCGACATAACCATACTAAAATATAAAGGTCAAGATTGCACTGAAGGTCATTTTATGGGTTAAATAGTCATTTTCTTCACAAAAACTTAACGTTGGTTATAACTTCCTCATTTCTTGATATTTCTTCATCAGACTTTCAATATATACTCATCATGACAACATCAACATGACCATACTAAAATATAAAGGTCAAGGTCACGCTGGAGGTGATTATATGGGTTAAATACTCATTTTCTTCACAAAAACTTAACGTTGGTTATAACTTTCTCATTTCTTCATATTTCTTCATCAGACTTTCAATATGTACTAATCATGACAACATCGACATGACCATACAAAAATATAAAGGTCAAGGTCACACTGAAGGTCATTATATGGGTTAAATACTCGTTTTTTTCTTCACGAAAACTTCACGTTGGTTATAACTTTCTCATTTCTTGATATTTCTTCATCAGACTTTCAATATATAGTCATCATGACAACATCGACATAACCATACTAAAATCTAAAGGTCAAGGTTGCACTGAAGGTCATTTTATGGGTTAAATAATCATTTTCTTCACAAAAACTTAACGTTGGTTATAACTTTCTCATTTCTTGATATTTCTTCATCAGACTTTCAATATATACTCATCATGACAACATCGACATGACCATACTAAAATATAAAGGTCAAGGTCACACTGAAGGTATAAAGAACTTCACAAAAACTTAACGTTGGTTATAACTTCCTCAGTTATTTTTATTTCTTCATCAAACTTTCACTATATACTCATCATGACAACATCAACATAACCATACTAAAATATAAAGGTCAAGGTCACACTGAAGGTCACACTGAAGTTCATTATATGGGTTAAAATACCCATTTTTTTCTTCACGAAAACTTAACGTTGCTATATAAAGGTCAAGGTCACACTGAAGGTCATTATATGGGTTAAATGCTTGTTTTTTCTTCACAAAAACTTAACGTTGGTTATAACTTTCTCATTTCTTGATATTTCTTGATCAGACTTTCAGTATATACTCATCATGACAACATCGACATGACCATACTAAAATATAAAGGTCAAGGTCATACTGAAGGTCATTTATGGGTTAAATACTCATTTTCTTCACAAAAACCTAACGTTGGTTATAACTTTTTCAATTCTTTTTGTTTCTTCAGTTCTTTTTATTTCTTCATCAGTCTTTCAATATATACTTGTCATGACAACATAGACGTGGCCATACTAAAATATAAAGGTCAAGGGCACATTGAAGGTCATTGTATGGGTTAAATACTCATTTTTTTCTTTACGAAAACTTAGTCAGGCCAGTTTGTCAAGGTCATTTATCTGGATCCAAAAAACCTTGTTCTACTGACAAAGCGCTGACAGGCGACACACGTGTTCCGCGGAACGCCCAACTAATGAGAACTATGATGTCATAGTTCTAAATTACAATATATGGCATATTGATAAATATCATGTAAAGCAATGACAATCACTGCAAATGAATGTAAAACCCCTTGCTAATCATATAAAACATTATTACCATTAAGTAGACATATTTTTCATAGAGTTGCTGATAATTTTTCATGTAAATCAGTACATTTTCATATTTGTAAATAATTGTATATATGGTCATTTTATGATGTCATAGCTCTCAAAATGGCAGCTTCCATATCCGTTTCAATAGAAATTTCAAAAGACCATATCTTCTTGGTTTATCATTCGATTTTCTTTCACCCATTTTCAATTTTTTCTGAACTCTCAATAATAAAGATTGTTTGGCTGTGTGGCTACCTTACCTTTAAATACAATTTTGTGGCTACTTCTCTAAAACCATAAGTCACCCACCAGGTATCGGTTTGGTACCTTTACCAAAATGATTTTCATAAAACTTTACAGGAATATTTGTCTTGATATCCAGTTGGTCCCAAGTAAAAATCTGGTTGGCCAGAAATTCAAGATGGCTGCCACAGCTTAAATACAAGTTTGTGGCAACTACTTCTCAAAAATCATAAGTGTTATTGATTTGGAATCTTTACTAAAATGACTGGCATGACATGTAGTTGGTCCTAAACAAAATTCATCTTGATTCCATGTCAGACATGGCTGCCAGCGACCATCTTTTCTTACATAGAGTGATATAGGAAAAACTTGTGGCGACTACTTTTTGAAACTGTTGGCTATCAAAATCTATCAGTAGAGCTTCACGGTCATTGACCTCTTGTTATATTTAATCAATTTGCAGTGATTTTCTTTGCTATAAAATACTTTGTCAATATACCATATGTGGTAAAAAGGTGCGCTGACGTCACCGTTCCAAGATGGCCGCCTCCATTTATGTTTATTTGCAAAGTTTCAATACCGGTAGTTCATATTTTTCATGGTATTTTGATAATATTTTCAGCTTTTTTCAAGTTTTTCAGAGCCCTTTTAAATAAATCTTGTTTGAAAATAGTGCATCAACACCTTTAATAGAGCTTTTTGCAATTGAGAAGTTCGGCCCCATTTACATATGTTAAAAAAGCCCTGAAGTAAACTTGTGTTATTCAGTAACTGTTCAAATACTTGTTTTTCAGACTAGAGAATTGCCCCAGGGCTACACTAATGGCTGCTACAGGTAACAACCTCTTAATATTGAGGAATCTCAGTAAAGGGGCACACAGTCATGTGACCTATATATATATACTGATGGCCAATGAAAACACACCAGTAGATTATATGAGTGTTTAATTTTATTCCTTAAGTCATTTATAATAATAAGTGCATATTTTGAAATTGAAGGATATTAACAAATGCGAACACTGATTGTCTCAAAAGTCCTAAACATGGTGACATTTGTAGAGTGTTAAATTAAAGTCACTTGGGTAGAAAACAAAAGTCACACATTATAATACCGGTTATGGCCAACCGTTTTACGTTTAGGAAATCATCCAGACGTCGTTATTCCAACAAGATAATGCCAGGCCACACTTAGCTAGAGTTACAAGTGACTTGTTGGAGTAACGTTATGCCAGGATGAATTCCTAGAAATGGTAGCAGCATATATACTAACAGCATACAAACATCTTTCAAGATGCTCAAATAGAATTCTTTAACGCATCATGCAAAATGCTTACTGCAAAAATGAAACTCTACTACAAGTATAACGCTGTTATTTCAATTTCGTCAGAGGTTACTGCTATATGCTAGGCTAGAAAAATTAAACCTTACTATAATGCTCTTATTTCATTTTTAGACTACTGCTATATATTCTCGGCTATGGTGGGCAAGAAAGGCCAACATTGTTTTTAGTGTCTGAGTTACAAACCCGCCAACTCCATTGTTTCTGAAAATAAAATCAATACGAGTAGTACCAGTACCACTTAGCGACCACAATGTCGTCTGGGTGTATGTGTGTCAGTTTGTCTGTTCGTTCGTTCGTCCGCGTGTCATTTCTTAATATATTTGTTGCTTGCAGAATTTTCACCAAACTCCAACAAAATGTTCCTTATGTGCATCTTCTATCATGTATAAAATTTCTGGTCGCTGTGACCTACTTTTGCCGAAATATAGGTAACTAACAGTCTTTGCTACGACATGCCTATCTGGTTTCTTCTTGCAGGACATTACCAAACTTCACCAGAATGTTTCTTATGTGCATCTAGCATCATTTGCAAAATTTCCGGTCACTGTGACCTACTTTCGATGAAATACAGGTCACGTCCGGTCTCCGCAATGCCATGCATGAAGGCCATGGCCTTCTAGTTCATGAATCTTTTCAGGAATGTCGCTCTTGTTGTCTGATTTGTCTCATTGGTCCTAAGTGAAAATTGGGTCGGCCGGAAAGTCAAGGTGGCCGCCACAACTAAAATTGATTTTAAAAATATAATTTTGTGGACTGCTTCTCAGAAACCATAATGGTTATTCATTTAGAAGTTTTACCAAATTGATTAACATGACATGTATTTGGTTCTAAACAAAATTCATTTTTAGCTCTTCTGGCCAAAGTTTATTTGATCCAGCTGGCAAATTTTTAGTTAAATCTTACACTTTCACCTTACTAACCGAAACCTTTAATTTTTGTGATTATCAATTTAGACCCCTTGAGACTTTGCTAGCGTGCCACACCAAAACTTTAGATTGCCGGATTAATTTTGACAACTGAATTTTACCCACAGATAAACAAACTTAAATTTTCTGTATAGGTTTTATACTTAAAACGGTGGATATCTTTAGTAATTTAACTTTAACATGGAGGAACGTTTCTTTTTTTGTTCAGTATACTTGATGGATTTTCAAGGTACCTTACAGGAATGTTGCTCTTGATGTTTAGTTGATCCTAAGTAAAGATCAGGTTGGCCTGAACTTCAAGATGGCCACCGCAGTTAAAAATTGATTTTTAGCTCTACTGGCCAAAGGCCAGCAGAGCTTATGGGATGCCGAGTTGTCCGTCGTCCGTCGGTCGTCCGTCATCCGTCCGACGTCTGTTGTTAACTTTTGTCTTGTTAAGACGATAGGGCCTTCATTTTTCATCCAATCTTTACCAAACTTTAACAGGTTGTTAATATCAATGAAAGCTCGGATGAGTTCGAAAACCAGCCAGATCGGCTAAGTAACAGCGGAGTTATGGCCCTTGATTTAGTTAAAAATGCTATATTGCTATATTTTTCATTGTTAAGATGATAGGGCCTTCGTTTTTCATCCTATCTTTACCAAACTTTACCACATTGTTAATATCAATGAAAGCTTGGACAAGTTCGAAAACCAGCCATATCGGACTATTTACAGCGGAGTTATGGCCCTTGATTTAGTTAAAAATGCTATATTTTGCCTCGTTAAGACGATAGGAGCTTCATTGTTCATCCGATCTTTAACAAACTTTATCAGATTGTTAATATCAATTAAAGCTCGGACAAGTTCGAAAACCAGCATATCGGATTAGTAACAGGGGAGTTATGGCCCTTGACTTAGTTAAAAATGCTATATTTTGCCTCGTTAAGACGATAGGGGCTTCATTGTTCATCCGATCTTTACCAAACTTTATCAGATTGATAATGTCATTGAAAGCTCGAACAAATTCGAAAACCAGCCATATCGAACTAGTAACAGCGGAGTTATGGCCCTTGATTTAGTTAAAAATGCTATATTTTGCCTCGTTAAGACGATAGGGGCTTTATTGTTCATCCGATCTTTACCAAACTTTATCGGATTGTTAGTATCAATGAAAGCTCGAACAAATTCGAAAAACAGCCATATCGGACCAGTAACAGCGGAGTTATGGCCCTTGATTTAGTTAAAAATGCTATATTTTGCCTTGTTAAGACGATAGGGGCTTCATTGTTCATCCGATCTTTACCAAACTTTATCAGATTGTTAATATCAATGAAAGCTTGGACAAGATTGAAAACCAAACATATCAGACCAGTAACAGCGGAGTTATGGCCCTTGATTTAGTTAAGACGATATGGCTTCATTTTTCATCCGATCGTCATCAAACTTTTCTCTTTTTTTTTTACTTTTTTTACTTTTTTTTTACTTTTTTTTTTTAATTGTTTTTAATTGTTTTGTTTTTTTAGCTCTATGTTTAGTTAAAAAAGCTATATTTTGCCTCGTTAATATGGTAGGGCCTTCATTTTTCATCTGATCTTTACCGAACTTTAACAGATTCTTTCTTTGGCCCTTGATTTAGTTCAAAAGCTGTTTTTTGCCCGAAACTTTCAAAAAAATGTAAATGGCAGTCACTCGCTTCATTAATGTTATAAGAGCCATGTGAGCCAGTAGAGCGTCCACAGGCCCTCTTGGGCCTCTTGTTAAAAGTACAACTTTGTGGCGACAATGTAGTATTGATTTGGTATGTTTACCAAAATGACTGGCATAGCATGAAATTGGTCCTAAATCTTTGTTTTGATTTGACAACAAACATGGCAACCAGCAGGCATCTTTGTTTACACAGAGTTATACAGGAAAACTTGTGGGGCAACTACTCCTCTAAAACTGCTTAAAGGAGTTTAATGAAACTTTATAGGAATGTTACTCTTGTTACAAAAATGATTTTCATTTGAGAAATATTGAAAATAAAAAGTAATTACTCCGACAACTGTAAGGGCTACATGGGCTTCAGATATGCCTCCTCCAAACACGGCCCAAAAAAATTGTATTGTTCAATGATTAACAAAAAATTGACCCTTCAAATAATGACAAACGTATAAAAAATTAATATTCCCTTTTCTTCCAAGATCTAGGATGGCGCCATATAAACTTTCTTGTGTTGGTGCACCTTAAAACCCCAATTCAATTCCAAGATCTAGGTGTTTGGATCTTCAGGAGAGCATTTCAAGGTCATGGTCCTCTTGTTTAATTTAGGCCTCGGCTATGGTGGGCGAGTAGTTGGCATACTTAACTCTCGATCCAGAGGCGTCAGGTGGAGATATGTCACGGGTTTTTCAAACATACTCCCGCAGTACCTTATTCGAGCACAGTACAAAGAAAGTACGGCATCTTTCAGCGGGGATGTAGCATCAATCCCAAGTGCAGTAAAAGCCGTATCCAGGGCAGGTAAAACACCTCACTGCACAGTTTTGTGTTTAAATTGATGATTCGCATCTGTTAACCTTTCTCGAAAAGGATAATCAGGATGGATAAATAAAACAAGAGAACAACCTAAGAAACTTATGAGCTCACCTATGGTGTCGGTGTGTAATTTATGCTTGTAAATTATCCTGTTTAGCTCAGTTTGCAATATTGGTGTGAAATAACTGAAGTTTTTGTGACACCTTTTCGAAGAAAAATGCGATACATAGGGATCACTTTGTTGTCTGTCCGTCAGTTCGTTAGTCAGTAGGTCAGTCCGTCACGATAACTTGGCTATAACTTTCACATTTCTTGATATTTCCTTATCAAACTTTCAATATATACTCATCATGACATCATCAACATGAAAATATAAAGGTCAAGGTCACACTGAAGGTCCTTATATGGGTTAAATACTCATTTTTTCCTTCACGAAAACTTGACGTTGGCTATAACGTTCTCATTTCTTGATATTTCTTCATCAAACTTTTAATATATTCTTGTCATGACAACATCGACATGGTCGTACTAAAATATAAAGGTCAAGGTCACACTGAAGGTCATGGATTATATACTCATATTTTTCTTCACGAAAACTTATTAAAAAAACCTTATTATACTGACAAAAGCGCTGACAGGCGACACATGTTCCGTGGAACACCCATTTAGTTACTTTTTATAGGCCCCCCTCTTCATGATATGCTGAAGAATGTGTCATGGTTGCTAGGCAAGTGGAGGTCAGAGGAAGGGATGGGGAAATATCCCACTATAAAGGACTTCAAGTATGGAGAGGAAGTAGAGTTTACGCACGTTGGGCAACCAAACCTTCAATTCAGGTGTGTTTGTATATCATTCACAGTTTATTGTCTATAGCGAACAATGAATGCAGTAATCATTTAATGTTTTTTAGCTCTACTGGCCGAAGGCCAGCAGAGCTTATGGGATGACAAGTTGTCTGTCGTCCGTCCGTCTGTCCGTCTTCCATCCATTAACTTTTGTCTTGTGAACACTCTAGGGCCTTCATTATTAATCGGATTTTTACGAAACTTTGCCAGTGTCCTTATATCAATGACAGCTCGGACAAATTCGAAAACCAGCCAGATTGGATTAATTTCACCAGTGCCATATTAAGCCTTGTGAACACTCTAGCACCTTCATTTATTATTACCAAATTTGCACAGATTGTTAATATCAATGAAAGCTCGGACAAGTTCGAAAACCAGCCGAATCGGATAAGTAATATCGGATATGGCCCTTGATTATTCCGAAAAATGCCAATTTCTGCCTTGTGAACACTCTAGCACCTTCCTTTATTATTTGATCTTTACCAAACTTGCACAGATTGTTAATACTAATGAAAGCTTGGACATGTTCGAAAACCAGCTAAATTGGGTCCGTAACACCAGATGGCCCTTGTTTTTAGCTCTACTGGCCAAGGGCCAGCAGAGCTTATGGGATGGTGTGTTGTCCGTCTTCCGTCGTCCTTTGTCCGTCCGTCGTCCGTTAACTTTTCTTCAAACGACTTCTCCTCAGAAACCGCTTGGCTAATTTTGACCAAACTTCACATGGATGATCCTTTGATGAATGCTTTTTAGATTTGTTAAAATTAGGTCAGCGCTACATCCAAGATTGCTGCCATTACCATATATGGTCGACACCTTAAAAAATCTTCTTCTCCAGAACCGCTGGACAGATTTCAACAGTTTTTCTTTTAAAATGATCGCCAACGCCTAGACTATCAATTTTGTTCAAATAAAGTCCCGGGGTCAGAAATGGCCGTGCCCCGGGGGTCCAAAATTTGTATATTGAGGTTTTGCATGTTTTTTATATAGACATAGGAAAAAACTTTAAAAAATCTTCTTCTCTGAAACCACAAGGCACAGAGCTCTCATGTATTACATATAGCATCAGCTTATGGTCCTCTACTAAGTTTGTTCAAATGGTGACCCTGGGTTCAAATTTGTCCCTGCCCTGAGGGTCACAGTTTTACATAGACATATAGGATTTTTTTTTTTAAAAATCTTCTTCTCGGAAACTACAAGAGCCAGAGGTTTGATATTTTACATTTATTATAAGCTTATGGTCCTTTACCAAGTTTGTTCAAATGGTGACCCTGGGGTCACATTTGGCCCCGCCCCAAGGGTCACATGTTTTACATAGACATGTATAGGGAAAAACTTAAAAAATCTTCTCTGAAAAAAAAAGAGTATGATAATGGACCTTTGGAAACGGCCAAGCACGACACATACGAAATATGAAAACTGCAAGAGCTAGAGGTTTAATATTTTGCTGTTGCTATAAGCTTATGGTCCTTTACCAATTTTGTTCAATCTGGCCCTGCCCCGGGGTCACAGTTTTACATCAATGCTTGTTTTAATTTTTTTTATTTCTTAATTATTTTTTTTTATTATTTTTTTTTTTTTTTTTTTTTTTTTTATTATTTTTTTTTTTTTTTATTTTTTTTATTATTATTTTTATTTTTTAATTTTTTTTTTTAATTTTTTTTTTCTATTTTTTTTTTTTATTATCTCTACTGGCCAACTTGGAAAACCAGCCAGATCGGACCAGTAATGGCGGAGTTATGGCTCTTGATATAGTTAAAAATGCTATATTTTGCCTCTTTAAGACGATAGTCACTCGCTTCATTGATGTCATAAGAGCCATATTAGCAAGTAGAGCATCCACAGGCCCTCTTGGGCCTCTTGTTTCTCATTTATTATTTGATCTGTACCAAACTTGCACAGATTGTTAACATCAATGAAAGCTCAGACAAGTTCGGAAACCAGCCAGATCAGTTTAGTTATAAAAGAGTTATGGCCCTTGTTTTTTCTGAGAAATGCGATTTTCTACCTTGTGAACACTAGCACCTTCATTTATTTTTTGATCTACCAAACTTACATCGATTGTTATTATCAATGAAAACTTGCCCAAGTTTGAAAGCTACCCTCATTTATTATTTGATCTTTACCAAACTTGCACATATTGTTAATACTAATGAAAGCTCAGACTTGTTTGAAAACCAGCCAAATCGGATCTGTAACACCGGAGTTATGGCCCTTGTTTTTTTCTGAAAAAATGCCATTTTCTACCTTTTTAACACTCTAGCACCTTCGTTTATTATTTGCTCTTTACCAAACTTACACTGATTGTTATTATCAATGAAAAATCGGACAAGTTCGAAAACTAGCCAAATTGAATTAGTAACAGCAGAGTTATGACCCTTGATTTGCTGAAAAATGCCATATTCTACCTTGTGAACACTCGTGCACCTTTATTTATTATTTCGATCCCTCAAGGGCCTAGGAATCTTTATGTGAGGAAGCTATCCAGCTGGCTTGCGGAACGTTGGTGGTTCTACCTAGGTGCCTGCCTGTGCACGAAAATTGCCCGGAGGGGCACCTGGGGTCTTCCTCAACCAATGGAAGCTGGAAAGTCGCCATATGACCTTAGCTGTTGGTGCGACTATAAAATCCAATTCAATAATCAATCATTTATTATTTGATCTTTACCAAACTTGCACAGATTGTTAATATCAATGAAAGCTCGGACAAGTTTGAAAACCAGCCAAATGGGATTAGTAACAGCAGAGTTATGGCCCTTGTTCTTCTGAAAAAAGCTGTATTCTGCCCTGTGAATACTTTGGCACCTTCATTTATTATTTGATCTTTACCAAACTTACATAGATTGTTGATATCAATGTAAGCTCAGACAAGTTTGAAAACCAGCCAAATAATTTTAGTAACACCGGAGTTACAGCCCTTGATTTAGTTCTAAATGCTGTAATTAGCCTCGTTAAGGCGATAGGACTTTCATCTGGCCAGATTTTAATGAAACTTTGCAGGGATGATCAGTACCGAATGTAGTTATGTATATCATTGCCGTATTCCAGTTGAATGATTTTTGACAGAATTATGGCCCTTTAAAGGTTTTAATACACACACTTTGTCCGAACTTTTTCCTGAACCCCTGACTGGATTTCAGCGAAACTTTGCAGGGATGATCAGTACCAGGCCTAGTGGTGCATATCATCACTATGTTGCGCATGTTGTCGTGTTCCCCATCAAAGATTCCATATAGCAAGTAGAGCAATACAGGCCCTCTTGTGCCTCTTGTTTTAATCTAAAGCTTGTCCGCTCAACTCTTACGTTTTTCATCCGATTGTATTTCACATGTGTAACTTTATTCAGGGAGCATCCATCAGTTTTACCGATTTCTTGTCTCATTATTTACAGCTGTTATTCCTGGCAACTAGCAGACAAAAAACCTCTCCATAGAGAACTTGGATTTGTTAGAGTGCAGCCAGGCACAAATAAAGTGGCCTTGATAATTGCTGAAAATCTTGGTAAGTTCACTTTAAAACGGCTCAATTAATTATGAACATGTTGAACGAAAACTTAATATATTTCTGATATGAAATATATGCCAATTTAATTATCACAATTGTTACCTTATGCCTGTTTACCGTATATCCCTGCAATTGAAGTTTGAGGGGATATATAGGAGTCATTCTGTCAGTCGTTTGACCGGTCAGTCGGTCCGTTCAGAATAGTGTCCGCGCTATTTCTACATAACCCAGTGTCTATTCTAGAAATTGAAAAGTAGGTGGGGATTTTTCCCCTATACTTGAAAAATAGAGGGATTTTAAAAAGACAGATGGGGATATGTGAAAACACATGAACATGAACTGACAGATACCTTTTATTGCAACAGTGTATATTCATTATTGCAGTTTTCTCAGTCTTCAAGCATCATCAAACGATATTTTTCTGAAAATCCGTCTCTGTTTCTTTGTTTTAAACTCCAACAAAGCCCTAGAAGCATCAAAGTCTTTTAAAGTCCAGGAGCCTTCAATGTTGATGGTCATGAGTGTTCTCAGTGTTGTCTCACTTAATCTGTTTTGGTGTGCTGTTTTAATGTTATTTTGAAAATCCCCTTTCACATATGGCAGTTTGCATAGATAATGTCAGTGCTACGGAGGCAAGTTTAATCAAATTTGGAAGGTCCTTATGACACTCATACAGTATCTTCCAGAGAACAAGAAGTTGATCCCTTGGATACTTCTGTGGAAGTAGGAGTGGTTTCAACAGAGCATATTCAGCCTTAGTTGCCTGTCCATTTACAAGTCCTGGCATTTCAGGATCCCTTTTTGGCTGACCATACTGCTGGATCAAAATGTCTGTTTTTAGCTCTGCTGGCCGCTTATGGGATGGTGTGTTGTCTGTCGTCCGTCGTCTGTCGTCTGTCGTCCGTTAACTTTTCTTCAAACGACTTCTCCTCAGAAACCGCTTGGCTAATTTTGACCAAACTTCACATGGATGATCCTTAGATGAATGCTTTTTAGATTTGTTAAAATTAGGTCAGTGCTACATCCAAGATGGCTGCCATTACCATATATAGTCAAAACCTTAAACAATCTCCTTCTCCAGAACCGCTGGACAGATTTCAACAGTTTTTCTTTTAAAATGATCGCCAACGCCTAGACTATCAATTTTGTTCAAATAAAGTCCCCGAGGAGGTCAAAAATGGCCGTGCCCTGGGGGTCCAAAGTTTGTATATTGAGGTTTTGCATGTTTTTCATATAGACATATAGGAAAAAAATTTAAAAATCTTCTTCTCTGAAACCACAAAGCACAGAGCTCTCAAGTATTACGTGTAGCATCAGCTTATGGTCCTCTACTAAGTTTGTTCAAATGGTTACCCTGGGGTCAAATTTGTCCCCGCCCCGGGGGTCACAGTTTTACATAGACTTATATAGGATTTTTTTTAAAAATTCTTCTTCTCGGAAACTACAACAGCCAGAGGTTTGATAATTTGCATTTACTATAAGCTTATGGTCCTTTACCAAGTTTGTTCAAATGGTGACCCTCGGGTCACATTTGGCCCCGCCCCAAGGGTCACATGTTTTACATAGACATGTATAGGGAAAAACTTAAAAAATATTCTTCTCTGAAACTGCAAGAGCCAGAGGTTTAATATTTTGCATTTGCTATAAGCTTGTGGTCCTCTACCAAGTTTGTTCAAATGGTGACCCAGGGGTCACATTTGGCCCCACCCCGGGGATCACAGTTTTACATAGGCTTGTATAGGAAAAACCTGAAAAAAATCTTCTTCTCTGGAACCACATGGCACAGAGCTCTCATGTATTATATGTAGCATCAGCTTATGGTCCTCTACTAAGTTTGTTCAAATGGTGACCCTGGGGTCAAATTTGTCCCCGCCCGGAGGGTCACAGTTTTACATAGACTTATATAGGATTTTTTTTTAAAAATCTTCTTTTCGGAATCTACAAGAGCCAGAGGTTTGATATTTTACATTTATTATAAGCTGATGGTCCTTTACCAAGTTTGTTCAAATGGTGACCCTGGGGTCACATTTGGCCCCGCCCCAAGGGTCACATGTTTTACATAGACATGTATAGGGAAAAACATAAAAAATCTTCTTCTCTGAAACTGCAAGAGCCAGAGGTTTAATACTTTGCATTTGCTATAAGCTTATGGTCTTTTAACCAATTTGTTCAAATGGTGACCAATTGGTCACATTTGGCCCCACCCTGTGGGTCACAGTTTTACTTAGGCTTGTATAGGCAAAAACTGAAATAAATCTTCTTCTCTGGAACCACATGGCACAGAGCTCTCATGTATTACATGTAGCATCAGCTTATGGTCCTCTACCAAGTTTTTTCAAATGGTGACCCTGGTGTCAAATTTGGACACGCCGCGGGGTAAACAGTTTTTAGCTCTACTGATCAGAGATCAGCAGAGCTTATGCCGTGGTGCGGTGTCCGTCGTCCGTCCGTCTGTCCGTCCGTCTGTCCGTCCGTCCGTTAACTTTTTTTTGTAGCGACTACTCCTCTGAAACTACTGAATGGATTTTCATGAAACTTTACAGAAATGTTTCCCATGAAGTCTAGTTGATCCTAGCAAAAATTCATGTAGATGTGAAATCCAAGATGGCCGCCAAATCTAAAAATAGGTTTTTAAAAACAAGTTTGTAGCGACTACTACTTGAAAATTCTAAGGGATATTGCTATGGGACTTTTTCTAAAATGATCAGCATGACATGATGTTGGTCCTTGTCGAAAATCGTTTTGATTCGACGTTAAACATGGCTGCCAGCGGCCATCTTTGTTTACAAAGAGTTATATAATGAAAACTTGTAGCGACTACTCCTCTGAAACTACTTGACGGATTTTCATGTAACTTCACAGGAATGTTGCTCTTGATGTCTAATTGATCCTAGCAAAATTTCAGGTCGGCCGGAAATTCAAGATGGCCACCACGGCTAAAAATAGATTTTTAAAAAATAAGTTTGTAGCGACTACTTCTTGAAAACTATAAGAGATATTGATATGGGACTTTTTCTAAAATGATCAGGAGGACATGATGTTGGTCCTTGTCGAAAATCGTTTTGATTCGACGTTAAACATGGCTGCCAGCGGCCATCTTTGTTTACATAGAGTTATATAATGAAAACTTGTAGCGACTACTCCTCTGAAACTACTTGACGGATTTTCATGAAACTTCACAGGAATGTAGCTCTTGATGTCTAATTGATCCTAGCAAAATTTCAGGTCGGCCGGAAATTCAAGATGGCCGCCACGGCTAAAAATAGATTTTTAGCTCTACTGGCCAACGGCCAGCAGAGCTTATGGGATGGCGAGTTGTCCGTCTTCCGTCCGTCGTCCGTCGTCCGTCGTTAACTTTTGTCTCGTTAAGACGATAGGGCCTTCATTTTCATCCGATCTTTAACAAACTTTAACAGGTTGTTAATATCAATGAAAGCTCGGACAAGTTCGAAAACCAGCCAGATCGAACCAGTAACAGCGGAGTTATGGCCCTTGACTTAGTTAAAAATGCTATATGTTGCCTTCGTTAAGACGATAGGGCCTTCATTTTTCATCCGATCTTTACCAAAATTCACCAGATACATAATATCAATAATAGCTCGGACAAGTTCGAAAACCAGCCAGATCGAACCAGTAACAGCGGAGTTATGGCCCTTGACTTAGTTAAAAATGCTATATGTTGCCTCGTTAAGGCGATAGGGCCCTCATTTTTCATCCGATCGTTATCAAACGTTACCAGATTGTTAATATCAATGAAAGCTTGGACAAGTTTTAAAACCAGCCAGATCGGACCAATAACAGCGGAGTTATGGCCCTTGGTTTAGTAAAAAATGCTATATTTTGCCTCGTTAAGACGATAGGGCCTCCATTTTTAATCCGATCTTTACCAAACCGTACCAGATTGTTACTATAAATGAAAGCTTGGACAAGTTCGAAAACCAGCCAGTTCGGACCAGCAACAGCAGAGTTATAGCCCTTGATTTAGTTAATAATTCTATATTTTGCCTCGTTAAGACGATAGGGCCTTCATTTTTCATCCGATCTTTACCAAACACTACCAGATTGTTAATATTAATGAAAGCTTGGACAAGTTCGAAAACCAGCCAGATCGGACCCGCAACAGTGGAGTTATGGCCCTTGATTTATTGAAAAAAAGTATATTACGATAGGGTCTTGATTTTTCGTCCGATCTTTACCAAACTTTACCAGATTGTTAATATAAATGAAAGCTCTGACAAGTTTGAAAACCAACCAGATCGGACGAGAAACAACGGAGTTATGGCCCTTGATTTAGTTAAATATGCTATATTTTGCCTCGTTAATACTATGATAGGGCCTTCATTTTTCATCCGAACTTTACCAGATTGTTACTATCAATGAAAGCTCCAACAAGTTTCAAAACAGCCAGATTGGACCATTTACACCGGAGTTATGGCCCTTGATTTTCTGAAATATGCTATATTTTGGCCTGATTAAGAAGAAAGGGCCTTCATTTGGCCAGATTTCAGTGAAACTTTTCAAGGATGATCAGTACCAAGCCTAGTTGTACATATCGTCACTGTGTTCCAGTTGAATGATTTTGGTGGAGTCCCTTTAAAGGTTTTAATACACAAACTTTGTCTGGACTAGTTCTCCTGAACCCCTGGCTGGATTTGAACGAAACTTGATAAGGATGATCAGTATCAGGTCTAGTTGTGCAAATCATTGCCGTGTTTCGGTTGAATGATTTTTGGCAGAGTTATGGCCCTTTAAAGGTTTTAATACACAAACTTTGTCTGGACTAGTTCTACTGAACGCCTCCCCACATTTCAACGAAACTTTACAGGGATGATCAGCAGCAAGCATAGTTGTGCATATCATCGTGGCATTCTGGTTAACAGATTTTTGGTGGAGTTATGACCCTTTTAAGTTTTTTGATACACAAACATTTTCCGGGCTAGTTCTCCTGAACCCCTGACTGGATTTTAACGAAACTTGACAAGGATGATCAGTATCAAGCCTAGTTGTGCATATCGTCGCCATATTCGTGTTGAATTATTTTTGGCAGAGTTATGGCCCTTTAAAGGTTTTAATAGCCAAACGTTGTCCAGATTAGTCTCTTCTGAATTCCTCGCTGGATTTCAACGAATCTTGATGGGGATGATCAGTACCAAGCCTAGTTGTACCTGTCATTGCCGTGTTGTGGTTGAATGAATTTTGGCAGAGTTATGACCCCTTAAAGGTTTTAATACACAAACTTCGTACAGACTAGTTCTCCTGAACCTCTGGCTGGATTTCAACGAAACTTGTCAGGGACAATCAGTACCAAGCCTAGTTGCGTATATCATCACCATGTTCTGGTTGAACGATATTTGAAAGAGTTATGGCCCGTTATACATAAACTTTATCTAGAGCCAGTAGAGCGTCCACAGGCCCTCTTGGGCCTCTTGTTAAAAAATAAGTTTGTAGCGACTACTTCTTGAAAACTATAAGAGATATTGATATGGGACTTTTTCTAAAATGATCAGCATGACATGATGGTTATCCGAGTCGAACATTATTTTGATTCGACGTTAAACATGGCTGCCAGTGGCCATCTTTGTTTACATAGAGTTATATATTGAAAACTTGTAGCGACTACTCGTCTGAAACTACTTGACGGATTTTCATGAAACTTCACAGGAATGTTGCTCTTGATGTCTAATTGATCCTAGGAAAATTTCAGATCGGCCAGAAATTCAAGATGGCCGCCACAGCTAAAAATAGATTTAAAAAAAATAAGTTTGTAGAGACTACTTCTTGAAAACTATAAGTGATATTGATATGGGACTTTTTCTAAAATTATCAGCATGACATGATGGTTATCCGAGTCGAACATTATTTTGATTCAATATTAAACATGGCTTTCAGCGGCCATCTTTGTTTACATAGAGTTATATAATGAAAACTTGTAGCGACTACTCCTCTGAAACTACTTGACGGATTTTCATGAAACTTCACAGGAATGTTGCTCTTGATGTCTTATTGATCCTAGCAAAATTTCAGGTCGGCCGGAAATTCAAGATGGCCGCCACTGCTAAAAATAGATTTTCAAAAAACAAGTTTGTAGCGACTTCTTCCTGAAAACAAAATCAATCAGTAGAGCTTCAAGGTCATTGACCTCTTGTTTTTTATTGTTTTTTTTTTTTGTTTTTAGCGCTACTGATCAGAGATCAGCAGAGCTTATGCCGTGGTGCGGCGTCCGTCGTCCGTCTGTATGTCTGTCTGTCTGTCCATACGTCCGTCCGTCCGTCCGTCCGTTAACTTTTATTTGTAGCGACTACTCCTCTGAAACTACTTAATGGATATTCATAAAACTTTACAGAAATGTTGCCCATGAAGTCTAGTTGATCCTAGCAAAAATTCATGTTGATGTGAAATCCAAGATGGCCGCTAAAGCTAAAAATAGATTTTTTAAATACAAGTTTGTAGCGACTACTTCTTGAAAACTATAAGTGATATTGATATGGGACTTTTTCTAAAATGATCAGCATGACATGATGTTGGTCCTTGTCGAAAATCGTTTTGATTTGACGTTAAACATGGCTTCCAGCGGCCATCTTTGTTTACATA